>JALNQF010000512.1:0-25292 GCA_028456385.1 Ophiosphaerella korrae | reverse complement strand
ATATCTTATTTATTATTAATTATTATTATATCTATAACTATATTCTTAATTTCTAGTCTTTCTAACTTTAGTATTAAAGGTACTATTTTAAACTATATAGGTTCTTAGAATAGTTTTCTTTTAATTATACTTAGTTATTAAGAGTATTTCTTTATTATATATTTTATTCTCTATATTTCTATAAACTTCTTTAATATAAAGTTTCTTATAGCTCTACTATTAATTATTAATTATACTTTTCTTCTTTAGTATATACTTATTTTTATAATATATAGGCTTTTTATACTTTTTAGCTTTTCTTACTTTAGTAACTTAGTAAATTATCTATCTTTCTAAGGCTATAGGCCTACTTTAAGTTTATATTCTTTATATTTTAGATATTTATTATATATATATTTATACTATAGTCCTCTTTAGATATATTTCTTAGATAGCTTTAGGCTAAGTCTTACTACTATATATCTATCTTCTAGGATTACTTTTTATCCTTAGATATTCTCTACTAGAATTACTTTTAAGTAGTTATAGCCTCTTCTCTTTATAAGCTATACGTTATTATTTACTTTAGAGTTTCTATATATAATATAATTCTTATCTAGGTATAATATCTATAATACTTTAAAATATACTAGATATTTTAGATCTATTATTTTATTATCCCCTTCTTAGTACTTACTTTTACTAAGTATATTTATTATTAAGATATAGTATACTACTAGTACTTTTAGTATATAAGCTTTATTAATTTATTACGTCTTTTTTATAAGGTATTACTATTCTTTTTATATAAGTATTTTTCTTACTATAACTATATATTACTTTATCTATTCTTAAAAAAGTATAAACTTTATTTCTTTAGAATTATATTCTTTTTAGTCTTTATACGCTTCTTTTATACTTATAACTAGTAAGTATTTTTAAATAAACTTCTATTCTTTATCTTATTCCTCTATATCTATAGTTATATAGCTATTATAGCTATATATTATTAGCTAGGTATACTCTATACTTCTTATACTAACCTATCTCTTACTTCTTTATAGTCTTTTAGAAGTAGTTATAGTAGTTTCTTTATCTAGTACTAGTCTTTTAGCTTAGATTAATAGTACTAGAGGCTCTTTCTTTTTTAGATCTTCTTCTAGTTAGTTTATTACTTAAGCTATTTCTTTTAGCTAAGCTTTTATTCTATCTTCCTTTATTACTACTACTTTCTATCTCTATTATAAGAAGTATCTTACTCTCTATTTACTAGAAAGATATATATAGTAGTTATCTTTGTAATAAAAAGTCTAATAAAGTATTATATATTATATTTCTTTACTTCTAGCTACTTTCTTTTAAGGTTTAGCCTATACTTATAGTACTTCTTTCTTTTTCTTAGTTATCTTTAACTAAGTTTCTTTCTTTAAGTCTTTACTCTTATAGTCTTTTATAAAATATCCTAGTTTCTTATATTTATAGTATACTATATCTTTCTTTAACTTAGATCTATAGTTCTTTATATAGTAGCTTAGTTTACTATAATTAAAGTACGTAAAGTCTTTATTTTTCTTTTTTTTCTTATCTTTATTAGTATTAAGGATTATAAGGTCTCCCTTATTATAGTTCTAGGTATAGCCTCTATACTTATTCTTCTTTTATTCTTAAAGATTATTATCTATTTATATTACTTATTACTTTAAGGCTTCTAGTATCCTTAGTTTTTCTATATATATTATTTTGTATTAGATCTTTAAATTTAGTCCTTACTTAAATTATAATATTAAAGCTAACTTATTTTATTCTATATTTTGCGATAGTTATTTAAATTATAATATATACTTAGGAATACTCTAACTTTATATAAGCTTCTCTAGCTATTCTTTAGCTTATTAAGTAATATCTATATCTCTAAATACTACTCTTATTTATTTAGTAAAGTACTTATAACTTCTAAAAATAGCTCTAGTTTTATCTTTCTAGGTTATTAGAGAGTATATCGTATAATCTATCTAATAAGGTTTATACTATCTTATTATATCTTCCTTAAGGTATTGTTACAATACTAAGCGGTAAGTAAGCCGTTGTATCGCACGCGATTAGGCTAGGCAATATAGCGTAGTAGAACACGTAACTATTTAGTAGTAAACGCTCTAGAGCGAACGCTCTAGAGTAAACGCTCTAGAATAAGCGCTCTAGAGCGAACGCTCTAGAGTAAGCGCTTAAGAATAAACGCTAGATAGTAAGTATATAGGAACGTTAATAGACCTTTATAGACTATTGTGTTTAATCTCTTCTTTACCTCTTATCCTAATAGAGTATTATAACTAATACTTTAATTAGATTCTTATCTACCTATTAATACTTATATACCTCGTAATACTCTAATAAGAGCTAACTATTAATTAAGTTAAGTAACTAACTTATTTATTAACCTCGCCCGTCTTATAGAAGCCTACTTACCCTCGTTACCTTTACTAGTTCTAAGGACTTAACATATTAAATACCCTTAAGATAAGTAATACGTTAATAAATATAAACGACTAGCGTGTAAGAGTAACCTATACTACTACTTCTAAAGTTACTAAGCTAGACCTCTACTATAGAGAATAAAATAAGCTTAAGCTATAAATCCTATAACTTAATCTCTTCTTTAAGGTAGACTAAGTTTAAAACAAAGATAAAGCTATACTTATATTATCCTATATAAAGAGTAAGGTAGAGAAATAGGTTACGCTATACTTTAAGAAGTACCTTAATAATAATAATAACGACTATAATAAGATATTTAAAGAATAGATTAAGTTTAAAGATAAAGTATAATAAGCCTTTCTACTAGTAAACAAGATAGTAGTAGTAGAGTGCGCAATATAGTAGCTATAATAATATAAGGTAGTAGTAGACTATACTAATAAATTCTAAAGCTACGCGATATAAATAGAATAGAATAATAAGTTATTAATAAGGATATTTTAATAGAGACTTAAGAGTAATATTTAAGGCGAGCTAATACGTAGTAGAGCTATAATTAAGACGTTAGAGGACTTAATAGAAGAAGTAATCTAAGTTAATAACTATATATATAAATATATAGTAGAAGCTAAGAATAGTAGAGTACTACGTATAGATAATAAGAAGTATAAACCTAAGTACAAGTACTAATATAAGAATAAGTAAGTTTAGGGTAGCTATAGATACTTTAGGCTAGACAAGATATATATTAATAATATAAACCTAAGAAAAGAAGAATACTATTACTATAAGAACTCTAAGGGAGTAGAAAGCTAAAAATACTACAAGTATAGTAAAATAGGGCACCTAGTAAAGAATTACTAAGTAAAGAACAAGATTATATAATAAATTAATATACTTAAGAGGTAAGATAAAGATAGAGAGGAAGAATAGGAAGTAATCCCTAGAAGAAGCTAGGAGAAGAGAGATTATAAGACTACGAACCTCTAGTAGTAGGATATAAGTAAGAAATACAACTACTACAAGATTACTATAAAGCTAAGTAACTTTATAATAGATAATAAAGTAGAAGCTATAAATATACTACTAAGAGAGTAAAGCTACGTAAAGAGGTATTAGCTAAAGTAGAAGTACGCTAAGATAGACACCTTAGAATACCTTTAGCTATGCTAGAGAAGGGTAGAGTATAGGCGCAAGACAACGCTATATCTAGGAAGGTAGGTATATATAGCCTAAGACGAGAATAGGAAAGAAAACTAAGAGCCTAAGACCTCTAAATATAAAATAGTACCTAGAATACTAGAGCTAAGGTAAGAGAATACTAAAGTATAAGATAGATTTATAAAAGAAATCTAGAGACTAGTAGATAGCTACTACTTAGTAAAAGAATAGTAAGACGAGAAACGCTAGATATACAAAGTAAGGTAGACTTAATAACACGAACTATTATATATAAATAATAATTAGGCGCTAATTATTATAAATCTAGTGTTAATACAAGAACTATAATACTAGCTATACCTACGTAACCTAAACTATCTACTACTATTATAGATAGGATGTTACTATAATAACTACCTTACTTACTATTCTAATAAGATAGGATCTAGATATTTCCCTTATAGGAGATCTAGATATAAATAGAACTAAGAAGAGTGCATAAATAATAAATGTAAACGATACCTATAGGATAAGTAAGAAGCTAAGTACTTTTTAGGTATAACTAAGGAAGATATAAATACAAGTAAGATACTTGTAAATAACTAATATATTAACCTATTTTAGTAAACCTATACGCTAGAAAAGTATAAACGCTATAGAGAGATTAAGACACTATAAGGATTCTAGTAAAGGACGAACAAAGATTACAAGATTAAGTTTTTTTTAGGTAAATAGCTAATACTAGATATATATCTAGAAGCTATAATACTATTAATACTAAAAGACTTATTAAACTCTTAGTAAAGATAGGAGGAGAAAGAATAAAGGTATTAGTAGATTTAGGGTTATTTATAAACCTAATTATACCTAAAGTAGTAGAATAAGTAGGACTTAAACTATAAGTAAAGAAGATACTATATCTAATCTATGTCGCGAATAGACAACTAATACTAGGAAACCTAATAGTTAGTAACGAAGTAACTATAGAGATTATTATTTAAGGATATAGTATAAGGATTACTCTAGACGTATTAGTTTTAGCTAACAAAGATATTATACTAGGACTCCTATAGCTATAAGAGTTTAATCCTAAAGTTAATTAGAAAAACTAGAACCTTTTATTTAATAACTATAAAGACGTATGTAGATCTAAGCCTACGTATTAGTAGCGTTTAATAGTAGATAAGAAGGTACTATACAAGATAGTAGCTTTAATAGCAACTTATTAAGAGAAAATAAGTAACTCTATAAGTACTAGTAGGGCACTAGGCTAAGAAGTAGGAGTAGAGGAGCAACGCGTAACTCTTAAGATCCTAGAATAATATAAGAAGTTTAGCTACTTGTTCGCGGAAGAGATAGATATACTAGTATTACCTAAGTACTAACCCTAAGACTGTACGATTAAGTTATAGGAAGGAAAGGAGCTACCTTTTAGGCCTATTTACTAATTAATAGAGAGTAAATTAGTAATACTCTAAGAAAGACTAAACTAAGACCTAAAGAAAGGATATATACAAGAATCCTTATTATTAGTAGGATTCCTAATTCTCTTTATACTAAAGAAGAAGAGACTACTAAGGATATGCGTAGACTACTAAAAGCTAAACGATATTATAGTAAAGGACTAATACCTACTACTAAATATAGATAAACTCTAAGATAGGCTAAGTAGAGTAAAGATTTTTACAAAGCTAGACCTAAAGGATAGATACTACTTAATATAAATTAAGGTAGGTAAAGAGTAAAAGATAGCGTTCTAAATATACTATAGATATTATAAATATATAGTAATGCCCTTTAGACTAATAAATATACTAGCAACGTTCTAAAGACTAATTAATAATATATTACAAGAATACTTAGATAAGTTTATTATAGCCTACCTAGACGATATACTAATATATTCTAAAGAAGAAGGCGAGCACGTAGAGTAAGTAATAATAGTACTATAGTACTTAGACTAATATAACCTACAACTAAAGCTAAAAAAGTGCAAATAGTATAAGATAGAAGTAGAGTTTTTAGGATATACGATAGGCATTAATAAAGTTAAGATAAGCTAAGAAAAGATTAAAGTAGTAGAAGAATAGAAGGAACCTAAGATAGTTAAGGACGTATAATTGTTCCTAGGATTTATTAACTTTAACTAATACTTTATAGAGAGATTTTTAAAGAAGGTACTACTACTTATAAAGCTTATAAGAAAAGATATAATATAAGAATAGAGAGTAGAGTAGAAATAAGCTTATAAAGAACTTAAGTAAGCCTATATTATACTACTAGTTTTAAAGTAATTTTATAGTAATAAGACCCTAGTAATTAAGATAGATATATCTAATCTAGCTTATAGAGTAATAGCGCTATAAGAGTATAAAGGGAAATAGTATCTAATTATATACTATTTAGGGAAGTTTATAGAGTAAGAAGAAAGATACGACGTATATAATAAGGAGCTACTTGCGATAGTTAATACGCTTAAATATTAGAGAGTATACGCTAAAAGTGTAATAGAAGTAATTGTTAAGATAGATTACAAGAACCTAATATACTTCCTAACAAGTAAGAAGTTAAAGGATAGATAGATACAATAGTTAGAATAGCTAGGATAGTATAAATTTAAGATTTAGTATATACTAAGTAAGGAAAATAGCTAAGTAGACGCGCTTAGCTAAAGATATAATATCGTAGAGAAGAGATAAGTAGTAGAAGAAGCTATACTCTAGAACAATAGATAAGGATACCTAGTACTAAATACACGACTAGTAGAGGAGTAAGAGATTAACAACCTAGTTAAGATTACAAATAAGGTTCTAGAAGAATTATAAGAAGTAATTATATAATAATACTATAACAACCTAGTATATAGGTACCTAGAGATCGCACGAACTATAGAACTAATCTAGAGGAACTATAGATTTAGTAAGATAAAGGAGAAAGTAACGTAGTTTATTAAGGAATATATAGATTACTAGAAGAACAAGTACAAGATATATATACTTTATAGAGAAATATAAGTAATTAAGATACTAGAAGAACTATAGATAGACGTTGTAATAGACTTTATTACGGGACTACTAATATTAAAGAACCTAGTAATAGGAATAGGATACAATATAATAATAGTAATTATAGACTAATTTACGAAATACGCTAAGATAGAGAAATTCTAAAGTAACTATACAGTAGATTAGCTAGGACACGTACTACTAGACGTGCTAATATAAAGATATAGGATACTAAAGAGTATTATTAGTAATAGAGATAAGCTTTTTACGTCTAATTACTAGACAACGCTACTTATAGTAATAGGGACAAAAAGAAAGCTATTAACAGCCTATTATCTATAGATAGATAGATAGATAGAATAGACTAATAGGACATTAAAGATATACCTAAGGATTTATAGTAACTAGAAGTAGAATAATTAGGTATTACTATTACTTATAGTATAGTTAGCGTACAATAACAAGTACTTAGAAGTAATAGGTAAAATACTATATTTTATAAACTATAGGATATACCCTAATTTATTTAAGAGAACACTACTAGGACCTAAGATAGAGGTAGTATTAGTTAGAATAGAAGATATGCGAGAACTCTATAACAAGATAAAGAAAAAACTAAAGAAAGCTTAGAAACAAAGTATTTTATATATTAATTAAAAACAAAAAACAGTACTTTAGCTAAAAGAAAGGGATAAAGCGTATCTTTATACTAGGAATCTACGAACAAAGTAACTTAGTAAAGGACTAGACTACGTTAAGGTTAGACTATTTTTAGTTAAAGAAGATAATAGGCTAGTAACAAAAACACTAGAACTACCTAAGAACGCTAAGGTATACCCTAAGTTCTATATAAGCCTACTAGAACTAGCTAAGTTAAAAACACTAGTATAGCGATAATTCTAATATTAGAAGGAGGAGGACAACAAGTTCGAAGTCGAAGACCTATAAGGATATTAAGAAATAGGACGCAACGCCTTCTAAAGTATATAGTTTCTCTAAGAGTAGCTAGTAAAATAAAAAGGCTACCTAGCGAGCAAAAATATATAGGAACCTAAAGCTAATCTATAGAATTATTAGTAGATGCTTAAGAAAGTAAGAAGTAAGTATAATATACTAGGATATATAGGATATACAAAGCTATAGCTAAGATATAATAGATATATTAGTAGAAGAAAGTTCTATAATAAACCTAACTGCGCAGAGCCTATAAAGCGCCCTTAGTTATAACAAACTCGTCTAATAAGCTAATAGTAGACTAGATAGTAAGAGAAGAGGCGATATTGATAGTAGTAGTAGAATAGTTAAGAACTTACGCTAAGACCTTATTACTTTCTTACTCTAACTCTAACGCTAGGTACAAGGCCTTGTAGTAAGTACGCTCTTTAGTAGATTTTAATATTTTCTTATTACGTAGTAAATAAGTAATAATAATAGTAAGAAGTTTTTTATTATTATTAACTTTTTTATAAAACTCTTTACAAGTTTAATTAAGAGACTCTTAGGTTATACTAATATAGAGACGCCCTATATAAGTATACTTAGTATACTTTAGAGTAGAATCTAGTATAATAAAATAAAGAATACTTAAGAGAGAGTAATATAGATAAGGTATTTTAGAAATATAGTTTATAGTAAGGATTTCTAATAAGAGATAAAGTCTATAAGACTACAAGAGAGGTAATATTATAGTAGGATAGTTTTTAACTAGAAGGTAGGGTAAACTACTTATAAGCTAGACCTAGCTAATAGAGGCCTAGGCTTAAGGATAGACCTAGCGTAAGAAAGGGGGATAGTGTTACGATACTAAGTAGTAGGTAAGCTGTTGTATTGTACGCGATTAGGCTAGGTAATACAGCGTAGTAGAATACGTAACTATTTAGTAGTAAACGCTCTAGAGCGAACGCTCTAGAGTAAACGCTCTAGAATAAGCGCTCTAGAGCGAACGCTCTAGAGTAAGCGCTTAGAAATAAATACTAGATAGTAAGTATATAGGAACGTTAATAGACCTTTATAGACTATTGTATTTAATCTCTTCTTTACTTCTTATCCTAATAGAGTATTACAACTAATACTTTAATTAGATTCTTATCTACCTATTAATACTTATATACCTCGTAATACTCTAATAAGAGCTAACTATTAATTAAGTTAAGTAACTAACTTATTTATTAACCTCGCCCGTCTTATAGAAGCCTACTTGCCCTCGTTACCTTTACTAGTTCTAAGGACTTAATAGGTATAACTTAATATATATTACTTTCTTTTCTTCTATATTAAAGTATAGTACTTGTATATCTATCTAGAGTTATACTAAAGTAATAAAAGGTCTTAGTTTTTCCTTTATTCTATTAAACTTCTTAAAAATAAGTATCTTAAGTAGTTTCTTTATTATACTTATTACTAGACGTTATATAATTAGTTCTATCTAATTCTAACCTTTAATAATAACTTTAATCTATACTTTATTCTACTTTACGTAATCTTGTAGTTTCTTATTCTATATTTCTAAAGTATTAATTACTATTTTTATATCTTTTTTATCTAAGATTAAATTATTAATTTAGTCCTTAATTATTTCCTATATAGTACTATTAGACTTATAACTACTCTTAGAGGCTTTACTTATTTTAGTTAAACTTTCTACTATTATATTAGCTAGACTATACGCTACTTATACTTTACTTCTCGTAATAACTAGATTAGTAAGGTGTTATTAGGTATTACTAAGGTTAACTTCCTAGTACCTAATAAGTACTAGTAGATTAAGAGTTAATAGTAAAAGCTTAAGTTATAATCTATAATAACTTATAAACAATAGAAGATATTTTATAACTATCTTGTATTAGTATTCTATAGTTAAAGAATTAAATTACTAATATTATCCTAAGGATATGTATTCTACTAACTATATACTTATTATAATCTATAATCTATAGTTACTAAGAGTCTATAGATTATAGATTAGCCTAGGTATCCTAGTTATATATAGTCTCTTAATCGAGGTTACTACCTTACTCGTCTTATACTTTGTTAGCTTCTAGGTTAAGGCTAATTAGCTCTATCTTAATACTTTCTATTACACTTATAATATATAAAATATCTTCTATTATTTATAGTTATTATAGATTAAAATATAAGCTTTTATTATTACTCTATAATCTAGTAATACTTTTAAAGTATTAAGAAGTTAACTTAAGTAATACTTTATTATAGTAATTATAAATAAAAACTAATACCTACTACTATAAATAGATAAAATATAAGATAAACTATAAAGAGTAAAGATCTTTACTAAGCTAAATATCTAAAATACTTACTACTAGATTAAGATTAAAGAAAGTAATAAGTAGAAAATAGTATTTAGAATATAGTATAGACTATATAAATACCTAGTTATACTATTTAGCTTAATAAATATACTAGTAGTATTCTAGAAAAGAATTAATATAGTACTAAAAGAGTACTTAAACGTATTTATATTTATATACTTAGATAATATCTTTAAATTTTTAGAAATAGAAGAAAAATAAATATAATACGTATATAAAGTATTAAAAAAACTAGTAGAAAATAAATTATTTCTTAAGATAAGAAAATATAAGTTCTATATAAAAGAAATAGACTTTCTAGGATTTATTATTAAACTAAGAAAAATTAAAATTAACTTAGAAAAGATTAGATTAATTAATAAATAGCTAATACTAAAAAACCTAAAAGAAGTATAATAATTTTATAAGCTAGCTAACTTCTATAAAAAGTTAATAGTAAAATAGTTTAAAGATATAGAACTAATAATAAAACTTATAAAAAAGGATATACTATTTAAATAGATAAAAGAATATAAGAAAGTATTTAATAAAATTAAGAAGAAGTTTATAAAAAACTTAGTTATTAGAATATATAACCTAGACTTACTAGTAATAGTAAAAATAAACGTATCTAACTTAGTCTATAAAATAGTACTAATATAAGAGGACCTAGAAACTAAAAAAAAATACTTAGTTAAATACTTCTCTAAAAAAATAAAAATAGTAGAACTTAACTACTTAATCTATAATAAAAAGATACTAGTAATCTATAAAGTATTTAAATAATAGAAAGTATACCTATAAAGTATAAAGTATTAGATAAAAGTTTATATAGACTATAAGAATTTTATAGAATTTATAATAAATAAAAAATTATTATAATACTATATAAGATAGTAAGAATTCCTATTAATATTTAATATAGAAATTATATATATAAAAAGAAAAGATAACTAATTTATAAATACTTTTAGTAAAAGACTAAACTTATAAAAAGAAGTAAGTACTACTAGTATAGTTCTAGTTAAAAATAAAAAAAGATACTTAATCCTAAATATACTTAAGATAGCTATAATACTTAAAAGAATAAGTAGTAAGTTAGATAAATAGATTTAAAGAATAATATAAAAAGTAACTAAAAAAATAAAAAAACTAGAAATCTAAAAAAGATTTATATAAGCCTATAGAAGAATATATATTCTAAAGAAGATTTAAAGGGAATTTATAAGATAATTCTATAAATTACTAGTATATAGTTACTAAAGTATTAAAAAAATATTAGATAGACTACTATAAGAATATTATATTCTAAAAGTAAGATAATTAGTAATAGAAGTACTATAAGACTATATAGAATATTAGAAAAATAAATATAGTAGATATATACTATATAGAATATTATAACTAGTAGAAGTACTAGAATAACTATAAAGAGTTATTATAATAGACTTTATTATAAAGTTACTTAAGTCTAAGAACTTAATATTAGAAGTTAAATATAATAGAATTTTAATAATAGTAGATAAACTAATAAAGTATATATACTTTAGACTATATAAAGAAAAAAGTAGGATAGAAGTTACTATATACTAAGTTCTAAGAATAGTAATTAGTTAATATAGACTACTAGATAAAATTATTATAGATAGAGATATAAGATTTATATTAAAATTATAGAGAATAATAGTAGCGTAATTAAGAATATAATATACAATATTTATAGTATATTATCTATAAATAGATAAATAATTAGAATAAATAAATTAGATAGTAGAGTAATACTTAAGATACTACTTTAACTATAACTAGAATAACTAGGTATAGCTATTACCTATAGTATAGTTAGTATATAATAGTATAAAAAATATAGTAATAAAAGTATTACTTTTCTTTATAAACTATAGATTTAAACCTAATATATACTAAATACTAAGAAATTAGATATCTTAGTCTCTAAGAGAAGAAAACTTCGCTAATAGACTTAAAGATATATATAACTAACTAAGATAAGATATAGAATTTCTATATAATTAGATAGTAAAGTACTATAATAAAAAGTATAAAGAGAGACCTTAATTTAAAGAGAAAGAAAAAGTATAGTTAGTATAAAAGAATATTAAGAGTAAATAACTAAATTTAAAATTAGACTACGTTAAAATAAGACTATATAAAATAGAAAAGGAAGTAATACTAGTTATATTTAAACTAAAGCTACTAAATAAGATAAAGATATACCTAATATTTTATATAGCTCTACTAGAATAGGTACTATAAGAAGTAGAACTACTAGTATATAAAGTAGACACGTATAGTAAATAAGAAGAATAAGAAGTTAAAGAAATTTTATAGTACTAATTCTATAATAGAAAAAACTACTACTTAGTAGAATAGATAGGTATAGATAAGAAAAGGTAACTATAGGAAAAAATATAAGAACTAAAAGATAACTTTAACTACTCTAAGAAACTAGAAGACTTCTAAAGTTAAAACTCTCTAGAACGCTTAGTAGTAAACTAAGAGAACTAATATTACTACTACTAGATAGAGAGATAATAGGATTATCTAATATAGGACTTACTATAATAATACTAAACACTTTATCTAAGTCTAGCTTAGCTTTTAGAGCTACTAACTATATAGCTAACTTTTTATTATTTAGTACTTTTATTTTATAAAGATAAGATAGATAAGTTTAATTCTTTACTAGCTTACTTTACGTAAGCTCTTAGATCTATTTATACTTAGCTTTAGCCTCTATAATTTAAGATAGTAATTTGTTTTAAGTCTAGTTAATAGCTCTCCCTATTATTATTAAGTCTAGACATAAGAATAAGTATAATAAATATATACTTAGAAAGAGAGATACTAGATATATTATAAGAACTACGTATATTTATATAAATATATACCTTATAAGCTCTACTATTATTTATAGAAATAATATAAAGAAAAGACTTAAAGTTTAACTTAAGAGAAGTATAACAAGAATAAAGAAATATCTTAATACTATTACGTAATACGTAATTAGTAAGAAAGTAGTAATAATATATAGATAAAATAACTATAGAGAGTAATAAAGAACTATAAATTAATAAAGAAAGTAGATTAATAACTTTAGCTCTAGGATAGATAAATAAGAACCTATCTAAAAGAAGAGATAGTATTATAATAGTAATAAGAGAACTATAGATAGAACTAATTAGCCTTATAATAATTAACTTAGACTTATATAACCTTAAAGAATATAAACTTAATTAGGAGGCTATATATAATTAGGATACTTAAGGTAATCTATAATCTAAAAACTCTTAGTATTAATAGATTATAGATTAAGATAATCTATAATCTATTAGTCTTAGTAACTATAAATTAATAGATTATAGTAAGTATATAATTAGTAGTAATATATATTATTAAGATAGTATTAGTAATTTAATCCTTTAACTATAGAACGCTAATATAAGATAGTTATAAAATATCTTCTATTATTTATAGTTATTATAGATCTTAATATAAGCTTTATTATTATCTCTTAATCTACTAACTCCTAGACAAGTACTTATAGTTAATAATAGGAGACTTATTATATAGACTATACGTTATTTACGCTTTACTTCTTATAATAACTAAATTAGTAAGGTATAATAGGCTTCTTGTTATTAACTATAAGTACTTATCTTAAAAGTTAGTAAATTATAAGATAATAACTAAAGCTTTTATAGAGATCTATAATAACTATAAATAATAGAAGATATTTTATAACTATTTTATATTAGCGTTCTATAGTTAAAGAATTAAATTACTAATACTATTCTAATAATACGTATCCTACTTAACTATATACCTAGGCTTCTTAGCTAGCTTTATACTTTATATTTACTAAGATTGTAAATTATAAATTTATTACGTATTTAGCTTTATACTTTGTATTTACTAAGATTGTAAATTACGAATTTATTACGTATCTCTATTATAGTTAGTTTCTTAGGCTAGCTTATTACCTTATAAGGTATATATATTGTTATTACCTATAGTAAGGCTTATTAGTTTAAATTAGTTTTCTCTTGTTATAACTATAATATAATACTTATAATACTTTACTAATTTAGATATTAAAAAGAGTAAAGCGTAAGTAGCGTATAGTCTAGCTAATATAATAGTAGAAAGTTTAACTAAAAGAGTAACTAAAGTACTTATAAGTAGTTATAAGTTAAATAATATAGTATAGAAAGATATTAAAAACTATATAAATAACCTAATATCTAAGAAAAAAAATATAAAAATAGTAATTAACACCTTAGAAACCTAGAATAAAGAACTCTAAAAGTACGCAAAATAAAATAAGGTATAGATTAAAGCTATTATTAAAAGATAAAACTAAATAGAACTAATTATATAACGCCTAGAAATAAGTATAATAAAGAAACTACTAAAAATACTTATCTTTAAGAAATTTAATAAAATAAGAGAAAAACTAAGACTCTTTATAGCTTTAGTATAACTTTAGATAGATATATAAGTACTATACTTTAATATAGAAGAAAAGAAAGTAATATATATTAGAATATATCTTAAACAAAATATAATAAAATAGTTTAAACTTTACTAGATAGACTATATAATATACGCTCTAATAACCTAAAAAGATAAGATATAAGCTATCTTTAGAAGCTATAAATACTTTACTAAATAAATAAGAGTAGTATTTAGAGATATAAATATTACCTAATAAGCTAAAGAAAGGCTAGAAAAGCTTATATAAAACTAGAGTATTCTAGAATATATATTATAGTTTAAATAACTATTATAAAATATAGAATAAAATAAGTTAGCTTTAATATTATAATTTAAATAAAGACTTAACTTAAAAATTTAATATAAAATAATCTATATAGAAAAACTATATATACTAGAAGCTCTAAAGTAATAAGTAATATAAATTAATAATAATCTTAGAGAATAGAAAAAGAATAAGTATAAAAGTTATACCTAGAACTATAATAAGAGAGACCTTACAGTCCTTAATACTAATAAGAATAGAAAAAAAAAGAAAAATAAAGACTTTACGTACTTTAACTATAGTAAGCTAGGCTACTATATAAAGAACTACTAATTAAAGTTAAAAAAAGATATAGTATATTATAAATATAAGAAATTAAGATACTTTATAAAAGACTATAGAAGTAAAGATCTTAAGAAAGATAAAGAGACTTAGTTAAAAATAACTAAAAAGAAGAAAGAAGTACTATAAGTAAAAGCTAAACTTTAAAAGAAAGTAGCTAAGAGTAAAGAAGTATAATATATAATACTCTATTAGACCTTTTATTATAATAATAACTACTATATATATCTTTTTAGTAAATAGAGAGTAGTATAGTTCTTATAAAAATAGAAATATAAAGTAGCTATAATAAAAGAAAATAAAATAAAAGCGTAGCTAGAAAAAATAGTATATATAATAGACTTACTAGTAGAAGATCTAGAAAGGGAAGAACGCTTAGTACTATTAATCTAGGCTAAAAAACTAGTACTAGATAAAGAGACTACTATAACTTCTTCTAAAAGACTATAAAGAAGTAAAAAATAAGTTAGTATAAGAGGTATAGAGTATACTTAGCTAGATATATATAGTTATAATAGCTATATAATAATAGATATAAAGAAATAAAATAAAGAATAGAAATTTATTTAAATATACTTAATAGTTATAAGTATAGAAGAAGCTTATAAAGACTAGAAAGAACGTAATTCTAAAAAAATAAAGTTTATACTATTCTAAGAATAAATAAAGTAATATATAGTTATAGTAAGAAGAATACTTATATAAAAAGAGTAGTAGTATCTAGTAAGAAAAACGTAATAGATTAATAAAGCCTATATACTAAGAATACTAGTAGTAGATTATATCTTAATAATAGATATACCTAGTAAAGATAAGTACTAAGAAGGAGATAATAAGATTATAAACCTAAAACACTTAGTATATTTTAAAGTATTATAGATATTATACTTAGATAAGAATTATATTATATATAGAAATCCTAAAGTAAATAATAAAGCTTAGCTTATAAGAAAAAAAAGATATAACTATATAAGAGTAATTCTAGTAGAAGATATCTAAAGATAAGAAATAATTCTAGAAGATAGATACGTAGTAGTAAGGCCTAAACCTAAACTATCTAAGAAATATATCTAAGGAGGACTATAGTATAAATATATAAATAATAAATATTTTAAATATAAAGAATATAAACTTAAAGTAAGACTATAGCTCTAGAAGAATAGATAATTTATAAAATTACTTAAGTAAAAAAAGCTAGAAAGTATAAGAGGCTTATATATTATAAAAATAAGTACTTACTAAGAAAAAAAAGTAAGACTAATAATTAATAGTAGAGCTATAAGAAATTTTATATTAAAGAAGTTTATAGAAATATAAGGAATAAAGTAAATAATAAAGAAATACTCTTAATAACTAAGTATAATTAAAGGAAAACTATTTTAGGAACCTATAAGGTTTAAAATAGTTTTCTCTATATTAGAACTAGAAGGAATAACAATTAAGAATATAGTTATAGATATAATAATAATTAATAATAAATAAGATATAATATTAGGTATAGTATAGTTATAGATAACTAACTTATATATTAATTAGAGAATAGAAAAGATTAACTACTATAAAATAGATATATTAAAAGCTAATATAAGTACTTATAAAGGAGAATTCCTTAAAAAATATAAAAAATAAGAAAAGTAGCTTATAGAGCTAAAAGATTACTATTATAATACTAAGTAGTAGGTAAGCTATTATATTATACGCAATTAGGCTAGGTAATATAGAGTAGTAGAATATATAACTATTTAGTAGTAAACGCTCTAGAGTAAACACTCTAGAGTAAATACTCTAGAATAAGCGCTCTAGAGTAAACGCTCTAGAGTAAGTACTTAGAAATAAATACTAGATAGTAAGTATATAGAAATATTAATAGACCTTTATAAACTATTATATTTAATCTTTTCTTTACTTTTTATCTTAATAGAGTATTATAACTAATACTTTAATTAGATTCTTATCTACTTATTAATACTTATATACTTTGTAATACTCTAATAAAAGCTAACTATTAATTAAGCTAAGTAACTAACTTATTTATTAACCTCGCCTATCTTATAGAAGCCTACTTACCCTAATTACTCTTACTAGTTCTAAGGTTTTAATATATTAAATACCTTTAAGATAAGTAATATATTAATAAATATAAATAACTAGCGTATAAGAGTAACCTATATAGCTACTTCTAAAGTTACTAAGCTAAACCTCTACTATAGAAAATAGAATAAGCTTAAGCTATAAATCTTATAACTTAATCTTTTTTTTAAAGTAGACTAAGTTTAAAATAAAAATAAAGCTATACTTATATTATCTTATATAAGAAGTAAAGTAGAGAAATAAGTTACGCTATACTTTAAGAAATACCTTAATAATAATAATAGTAACTATAACAAGATATTTAAAGAATAGATTAAGTTTAAAGATAAAGTATAATAAGCTTTTCTACTAGTAAATAAGATAGTAGTAGTAGAGTACGTAATATAGTAACTATAACAATATAAAGTAGTAGTAGACTATACTAATAAATTCTAAAGCTACGTAATATAAATAGAATAGAATAATAAGTTATTAATAAAGATATTTTAATAGAGACTTAAAAGTAATATTTAAAGTAAGCTAATATATAGTAGAGCAATAATTAAGATATTAGAAAACCTAATAGAAGAAGTAAACTAAGTTAATAACTATATATATAAATATATAGTAGAAGCTAAGAATATAAGAGTACTATATATAGAAAATAAAAAGTACTAACTTAAGTATAAGTAGTAACGTAAATATAAGAATAAGTAAGTTTAGAGTAGCTATAGATACTTTAGGCTAGATAAAATATATATTAATAATATAAACCTAAGAAAATAAGAATACTATTACTATAAGAACTCTAAGAGAGTAGAAAGCTAAAAATACTATAAGTATAGTAAAATAGAGTACCTAGTAAAGAATTACTAAGTAAAGAATAAGATTATATAATAAATTAATATACTTAAAAGGTAAGATAATAATAGAGAAGAAGAATAGGAAGTAATCTCTAGAAGAAGCTAAGAGAAGAGAAATTACAAGACTATAAACCTCTAGTAGTAAGATATAAGTAAGAAATATAACTACTATAAGATTACTATAAAGCTAAGTAACTTTATAATAGATAATAAAGTAAAAGCTATAAAGATACTACTAAGAATATAAAGCTACGTAAGAAAGTATTAGCTAAAGTAGAAATAAGCTAAGATAGATACTTTAGAATACTTTTAGCTATACTAAAGAAGAGTAAGGTATAAGTATAAAATAATACTATATTTAAGAAAGTAGGTATATATAGCTTAGGATAAGAATAAGAAAAAAAACTAAGAGCTTAAGACTTCTAAATATAAAATAGTACTTAGAATACTAGAGCTAAAGTAAGAAAATATTAAAGTATAAAATAGATTTATAAAAGAAATCTAGAGACTAGTAGATAGTTACTACTTAGTAAAAAAATAGTAAGATAAAGAATACTAGATATATAAAGTAAAGTAAACTTAGTAATATAAATTATTATATATAAATAATAATTAGGTACTAATTATTATAGATCTTGTATTAATATAAGAACTATAATACTAGCTATACTTATATAACCTAAACTATCTACTACTATTATAGATAGAATATTACTATAATAACTACTTTACTTACTAATCTAATAAGATAAGATCTAGATATTTTCTTTATAAGAAATCTAGATATAAATAAAACTAAGAAGAGTATATAAATATAAGATATAAATAATACTTATAAGATAAGTAAGAAGTAGAGTACTTTTAAGGTATAACTAAAGAAGATATAAATATAAGTAAGATACTTATAAATAACTAATATATTAATCTAATCTAGTAAACCTATATACTAGAGAAGTATAAATAATATAAAGAGATTAAGATACTCTAAAGATTTTAGTAAAAGATAAATAAAGATTATAAGATTAAGTCTTTTTTAAGTAAATAGCTAATACTAGATATATATCTAGAAGCTATAATACTATTAATACTAAAAGACTTATTAAACTCTTAGTAAAGATAAAGAGAGAAAAAATAAAAGTATTAGTAGATTTAAAGTTATTTATAAACCTAATTATACTTAAAGTAGTAGAATAAGTAAGACTCTAACTATAAGTAAAAAAGATACTATATCTAATCTATATTATAAATAGATAACTAATACTAAGAAACCTAATAGTTAGTAATAAAGTAACTATAGAGATTATTATTTAAGGATATAGTATAAAGATTACTTTAGACGTATTAGTTTTAGCTAATAAAGATATTATACTAAGATTCTTATAGCTATAAGAGTTTAATCCTAGAGTTAATTAGAAAAACTAGAACCTCTTATTTAATAACTATAAAGACGTATATAGATCTAAGCCTATATATTAGTAGTATTTAATAGTAGATAAGAAAGTACTATATAAGATAGTAGCTTTAATAGTAACTTATTAAAAGAGAATAAGTAACTCTATAAGTACTAGTAGGGCGCTAGGCTAAAAAGTAAGAGTAGAGGAGTAACGCGTAACTTCTAAGATCCTAGAATAATATAAGAAGTTTAGCTACTTATTTATAGAAGAGATAGATATACTAGTATTACTTAAGTACTAACCTTAGGACTATATAATTAAGTTATAAAAAGGAAAAGAGCTACTTTTTAGGCTTATTTACTAATTAATAGAGAGTAAATTAGTAATACTTTAAGAAAGACTAAATAGAGACCTAAAAAAAGGATATATATAAAAATCCTTATTATTAGTAAGATTTCTAATTCTCTTTATACTAAAGAAGAAGAGACTACTAAAGATATATATAAACTACTAAAAACTAAATAATATTATAGTAAAAGACTACTACTTACTACTAAATATAGATAAACTCTAAGATAAGCTAAGCTAAGCTAAGATTTTTATAAAGCTAGACCTAAAGGATAGATACTACCTAATAAGAATTAAAGTAAGTAAAGAGTAAAAAATAGCGTTCTAAATATACTATAGATATTATAAGTATATAGTAATACTCTTTAGACTAATAAATATACTAGTAACGTTCTAAAGACTAATTAATAATATATTATAAGAATACTTAGATAAGTTTATTATAGCCTACCTAGATAATATACTAATATATTCTAAAGAAAAAGGTAAGTACGTAGAGTAAGTAATAATAGTACTATAGTACTTAGACTAATATAACTTATAACTAAAGCTAGAGAAGTATAAATAGTATAAGATAGAAGTAGAGTTTTTAAGATATATAATAGGTATTAATAAAGTTAAGATAAGCTAAGAAAAGATTAAAGTAGTAGAAGAATAAAAAGAACCTAAGATAGTTAAAGATATATATTTATTCTTAGAATTTATTAACTTTAACTAATACTTTATAAAAAGATTTTTAAAAAAAGTACTACTACTTATAAAGCTTATAAGAAAAGATATAATATAAGAATAGAAAGTAGAGTAAAAATAAGCTTATAAAGAACTTAAGAAAGCTTATATTATACTACTAGTTTTAAAGTAATTTTATAGTAATAAGATCTTAGTTATTAAAACTAATATATTAAACTTAGCTTATAGAGTAATAGTACTATAAAAGTATAAGAGAAAATAGTATCTAATTATATACTATTTAGAAAAGTTTATAAAATAAAAGGAAAGATATAATATATATAATAAAGAGTTATTAGTAATAGTTAAAATACTTAAATATTAGAGAGTATATACTAAAAGTATAGTAGAAGTAATTATTAAAATAGATTACAAGAACTTAATATACTTTATAATAAGTAAGAAGTTAAAGAATAAGTAGATATAATAGTTAGAATAGCTAAGATAGTATAAATTTAAGATTTAGTACATACTAGGTAAGGAAAATAGCTAAGTAGACGTACTTAGCTAAAGACATAATATTATAAGAAGGAGATAAGTAGTAGAAGAAGCTATATTCTAAGATAATAGATAAAGATACCTAGTATTAAATATATAACTAGTAGAAGAATAAAAAATTAATAACTTAGTTAAAATTATAAATAAAGTTCTAAAAGAATTATAAGAAGTAATTATATAATAATACTATAATAACTTAGTATATAAGTACTTAAAAATTATATAAACTATAGAACTAATCTAGAAGAATTATAGATTTAGTAAAATAAAAGAGAAAGTAACGTAGTTTATTAAAGAATACGTAAATTACTAGAAAAATAAGTATAAGATATATATACTATATAGAGAAATATAAGTAATTAAGATACTAGAAGAACTATAAATAGATATTACAATAGACTTTATTATAAGACTACTAATATTAAAAAACCTAGTAATAGAAATAGAATATAATATAATAATAGTAATTATAAACTAATTTATAAAATACGCTAAGATAGAAAAATTCTAAAGTAACTATATAGTAGACTAGCTAGAATATATACTACTAGATATATTAATATAAAGATATAAAATACTAAAAAGTATTATTAGTAATAAAGAGAAGCTTTTTATATCTAATTACTAGATAATACTACTTATAGTAATAAAGATAAAAAAGAAGCTATTAATAGCTTATTATCTATAGATAGATAGATAGATAGAATAGACTAATAGAACGTTAAAGATATACTTAAGGATTTATAGTAACTAGAAGTAGAATAATTAGGTATTACTATTACTTATAGTATAGTTAGCTTATAATAACAAGTACTTAAAAGTAATAAGTAAAATACTATATTTTATAAACTATAAGATATACTCTAATTTATTTAAGAGAATACTACTAAGACTTAAAATAAAGGTAGTACTAGTTAGAGTAAAAGATATACAAGAACTCTATAATAAGATAAGATAAAAACTAGAAAAAGTTTAGAAATAAAGTATTTTATATATTAATTAAAAATAAAAAATAGTACCTTAGCTAAAAGAAGAAGATAAAGCGTATCTTTATATAAAGAATCTATAAATAAAGTAACTTAGTAAAAGACTAGACTATATTAAGGTTAGATTATTTTTAGTTAAGGAAGATAATAGGCTAGTTATAAAAACGCTAGAACTACCTAAAAATACTAAGGTATACCCTAAGTTCTATATAAGCCTACTAGAACTAGCTAAGCTAAAAATACTAGTATAGTAATAATTCTAATATTAAAAAGAAGAAGATAATAAGTTTAAAGTTAAAGACCTATAGAGATATTTAGAAATAGGACGTAATACCTTCTAAAGTATATAGTTTCTCTAGGAGTAGCTAGTAAAATAGAAAGACTACTTAGTAAGTAAAAATATATAAGAACCTAAAGCTAATCTATAGAATTATTAGTAAATACTTAAGAAAGTAAGAAAGAAGTATTATATACTAGGATATATAGGATATATAAAGCTATAGCTAAGATATAATAAATATATTAGTAAAAGTAAGTTCTATAATAAACTTAACTATATAGAGCTTATAAAGCGCCTTTAGTTATAATAAATTTATCTAATAAGCTAATAGTAGACTAGATAGTAGAAGAAGAAGTAATATTAATAGTAGTAGTAGAATAGTTAAGAACTTACGCTAAAACCTTATTACTTTCTTACTCTAACTCTAACGCTAAGTACAAAGCCTTATAATAAGTACGCTCTTTAGTAAATTTTAATATTTTCTTATTATATAGTAAATAAGTAATAATAATAGTAAGAAGATTTTTATTATTATTAACCTTTTTATAGAACTTTTTATAAGTTTAATTAAGAGACTTTTAAGTTATAATAATATAAAAATACCTTATATAAGTATACTTAGTATACTTTAGAGTAGAATCTAGTATAATAAAATAAAGAATACCTAAGAGAAAATAATATAGATAAAGTATTTTAGAAATATAGTTTATAGTAAAGATTTCTAATAAGAGATAAAGTTTATAAGACTATAAAAGAGGTAATATTATAGTAAGATAGTTTTTAACTAAAAGGTAGAGTAAACTACTTATAAGCTAGACCTAGCTAATAAAGGCCTAGGCCTAAAGATAGACTTAGCGTAAGAAAGGGAGATAGTATTATAATACTAAGTAGTAAGTAAGCTATTATATTATACGTAATTAGGCTAAGTAATATAAAGTAGTAGAATACGTAACTATTTAGTAGTAAATACATTAGAGTAAATACTCTAGAGTAAACACTCTAGAATAAGCGCTTTAGAGTAAATACTCTAGAGTAAGTACTTAGAAATTAATACTAAATAGTAAGTATATAAGAATATTAATAGACTTTTATAGACTATTATATTTAATCTTTTCTTTACTTTTTATCTTAATAGAGTATTATAACTAATACTTTAATTAGATTCTTATTTACTTATTAATACTTATATACTTTATAATACTCTAATAATAGCTAACTATTAATTAAGCTAAGTAACTAACTTATTTATTAACCTCGCCTATCTTATAGAAGCTTACTTACTCTTATTACTTTTACTAGTTCTAAGGTCTTAATAATTACTTTCTAGAGTATTAGCTATAAGACTTAGTAATAAACTTAAAAGAAAATAAAGATATAAGATAGAGCTTAATCTATAGGAAAATAGAAGAAGAATCTAAAATTAATTAAGTATTTATTAAAAATATAATTAGAAAAGAATAGATATAAGAATCTAAGTTCTTAGTAGTATATAGACTTATTTTTATAGATAAAAAAGAGATAGATAATAAAAGACTTTATATAATCTTTAGAAAAACTAACGTAATTATAAATAAAAACTAATACCTCTTACTATAAATAGATAAGATATAAGATAAGCTATAAAAAGTAAGAATTTTTATAAAACTAGATATTTAAAACGCCTACTACTAGATTAGAATTAAGAAAAGAGATAAATAGAAGATAGTATTTAGAATATAGTATAAACTATATAAATAGCTAGTTATACTATTTAGCTTAATAAACGCGCTAGTAGCCTTCTAAGAAAGAATTAATATAATACTAAGAAAGTACTTAGATATATTTATATTTATATACTTAGATAATATCTTTATATTCTTAGATATAGAAGAAGAATACGTATAATATATAGACAAGGTACTAAAAAAGCTAGTAGATAGTAAACTATTTCTTAAGATAAGAAAATATAAATTCTATATAAAGAAAATAGACATCTAAGGATTTATTATTAAACTAGGAAAAATTAAAATTAACCTAGAAAAGATTAAGTTAATTAATAAATAGCTAACACTAAAAAACCTAAAAGAAGTATAATAATTTTATAGGTTAGTAAACTTTTATAGAAAGTTAATAGTAAGATAGTCTAAAGATATAAAACTAATAATAAAACTTATAAAAAAAGATCTACTATTTAAATAAATAAAAGAATATAATAAAGTATTTAATAAGATTAAAAGAAAGTTTATAAAAAACCTAGTTATTAGAATATATAACCTAGACTTACTAGTAATAGTAAAAATAGATATATCTAACTTAGTCTATAGAATAGTACTAATATAAGAAGATCTAAAAACTAAGAAAGAATATCTAGTTAAATACTTCTCTAAGAAATAAAAATAGTAGAACTTAATTATCTAATTTATAACAAAGAAATACTAGTAATCTATAAAGTATTTAAGAAATAGAGAGTATATTTATAAAAAGTAAAGTATAAAACAAAGGTCTATATAGATTATAAAAATCTTATAAGATTTATAATAAATAAAGAACTATCTTAGTACTATATAAAATAGTAGGAATTCCTATTAATATTTAATATAGAAATTATATATATAAAAGAGAAAGATAACTAATTTATAGATACTCTTAGTAGAAGACTAGACTTATAAGAAGAAGTAAGTACTACTAGTATAGTTCTAATTAAAAATAAAGAAAGATACTTAGTTTTAAATATATTAAAAATAGCTATAATACTTAAAAGGAGGAATAGCAAGCTAGATAACTAGATTTAGAAAATAATATAAGAAGTATCTAAAGAAATAGAAAAGCTAGAAGCTTAAAAAGGATTTATATAAGCTTATAAAAGAATATATATTCTAGGAAAAATCTAGAAAGAATTTATATAATAATTCTATAAACTACTAGTATATAGTTACTAAAGTATTAAAAAAATATTAGATAGACTTATAAGGGAGTTATCCCTTATATCTCTTATTTTTGCACTAATGTTAGTAAGTTTGTAACTTACTAATATTGCAAACTTACTAACATTACAAACTTACTAACATGTTAGTAAGTTTACAACTTACTAACATCGC
>JALNQF010000511.1:0-25364 GCA_028456385.1 Ophiosphaerella korrae | reverse complement strand
CTTAGTAAGCTACTAGGTATATATACCTAGTACTTACTTAGATAGCTTTATCTACTATTTACTCTTTTTAGTTAATTGTTAAAACTACCTTATTAAGTTATTGTTAAGAGGTAACTAGAAGGTAATAGTACTTACTATAGGCTACAGGAGATAGTAAAGGGATAACAGATAGTATTTAATAGTACTAATAGTACCTAAAGGAGAATAATACTTACTTTACTCTCTTTGCAAGTATCAAGCCTTTTATGCGCCTATATAGCGCACTAGCCCCGCTTTAGATTACAACTATATAATATTATAATCTTTAGTGTATCGGCCCTGCCCCTAACTTGTACTAGAGTTCACGAGAGTCTCGAGTGTTTAACGAACCCTCGTTATAGTTATCTTGCGTAAAGTCTACCTTACAATTACTAGCTTAGCTATAAAGAACGTATATAGATATAGACCCTTAGTAAAGAGGGCCTAACTTAGCGTTAGATTATAAAGAAGCTAGGTATACATTAATCTATAATATCTAATTATCTCTATATACTACTAACGCCCTTAAAGCTTTATAGCTAGCTACTTATCCTTAATACTTTCTTTTAAAAGCTCTTTATATAGTATACTACTTAGAACGCTAAGTAATACTATAAGTCCTATAAAGGAATAGCTAATAAGCTTAGTATTAAGGTCTACTACTATATATTAATTAAAGCTTTTAAGAAAGAGCTTTATTACTACTACAAGGCTATAGAGAAGCTTTTTCTTAACTCTAAATAAATATATCGCTACCTTATATAGGCCTAGGATTACGTATTCTAGACTAATAAGGATTAGGATAGATATAGCTAGGGTAATAAGATGTCTATTGTACTTAGCTAAGGCAAAGTCTAAGTAACAAGGAAGGCTAAGGAGAAGTACCTACCTAAGTGCTATATACTTAAGTTCTGCGGCCACTCCTTAGGCTAAGTATAGGGCATAATATCAAGCTAATAAAAGAGCCCTCTTATATACTTTTAGAAGGACTAGCTCTTAGCTAAGGGTATAGTTAATTCTAAAGTGTATATACGTTGGGTTTTGCTATATATTTAGGTCTTCCTAAGGGCTAAGGCTGAGGGCTAGCGAGCGCGCGCGCGCGCGCGAGGGCAAGGGCGAGGGCGAGGGCGAGGGCGAGGGTAGAGAGCCTCTCTACATTGAGGATAATAATAGTATCCACACCTCTCGGAAAACAACAAGAGCCTACGCGGCGATAGGCATCAATAGGGTAGCTACTTGGCCAGCGAACTTACCCGATTTAAACCCTATTGAGAACGTTTAGCGGCTGCTCAAATATCAAGTACAAAAGCGGTATCCTCACTCAGAGGCAGAGATAATACAGTATACGATAGAGGAGTAGGATAAAATCACAACTAAGGACTATATCAAGTATATTCGAAGCATGAAGGAGCGCTGTTGGGCAGTAATCAAGGCAGGTGGCGGCCATACAAAATAGTAATCAAATGTATATTACTAAGTAATCCTCACACAAAAAGGCATAGTCAATACATTTAGTCAGTGGGGCATGAACCACGCTAACAGCCCGTACTTGCACCCCCCTTGTATCCCCCCCTTGTACTTGGCCCTGCCTAGCTTTATGCGTGGCAATGCGTGGCAATGCGGCTTTTCCGACGCTGTGACACTAGCGGTTTCAGTCTTACTCAGTTTAGCAACGAGGCTATTCCTCCCTATACAATACTTTCGCATACATAGGGAGCAAATACTAAGGAGGTTACCTTTAATAACTTAACAAATAGCACTAGCAATAACAAACCTGGCTATGAGAAGATCCGGCTCTGTAGAGAATAAGCTGCACAAGACGGCCTAGAATACTTTTAGATTAATACTTGTTGTATTAATAAAGGAAACAAAGCGGAACTTGCACACGCTATTAACTCTATATTTTACTAGTACTGCAACGCGACTCGATGCTACGTCTATTTATTAGATGTGTCTACAACTTCAGTTACGTCGAAATAGAAAAGGACGGTAGGCGTCAGTAATAAGATGTGCAATCCATTGCTATGGGAATTAGATTTCCGGAAAAGCAAATAGTTTACTTAGGGCTGGACGCTTCAAGAGCTTCTGGGCCTAGTTTTGGTCGAATTCTTCTCCTGAGAACGCAAGCGACTTGGTAACAAATGTTCTCTAGAGTAACTAATTCACGAGATAACGGGCATTCCTAAGACAGCGCTTCAAGGAACCCCTTTATCTCAGTTTAGCGTTAAGAATCGATTTCAGTGGATAGGAAGCCGCTAGACTAAGCTCGAAGAAGATAATGCGTACTCATTAATAGGTATTTTTGATGCTGATATACCCCTTCGTTATAGCGAAGGAATGGTGTTGGATTTGAGGTAGGATTTGATTGATGAAATGAGAACACGTTTTCAACGTAATGTGATAATATTGTATGATTGAATTGAGTTGTAATTGAGTCGTTGCTCTCTGTTTTTCTTCTGCTGCTTTGTCCCCCAGTCTATATACTCGTCTCTACCCAGTTGCAACTAGGTGGTGGAAAGCCGTTATCTCCAGTTTCATGGTCTTGCTAATGTATCGGCTCTACGCAGTCTGGTTATGACGCGATGAGCCGTCATATTGATGATAGCCGTGATGCAGATGATAGCCTTGCCGTTGACGATTGTTTGCCGACCCAGACCTCAATTCTCCGGCCTGCATTAGTGCGCTGCCCGAGTGCTGCTCTGCCGCAGTTGAGTTGATGCGTCGCAGTAGATTCCGAAAGCTGCTGATTGGCTCGCTTAGCTAGTGGCGCACGTGCGTGCGCGTGCCCAATCGATCGCCATCTCGATCTCGACGTGCCAGCTCAACGTCAGCTCTGGCTGCGCCACATCTGACAAATGGCGAGTGCGTTCAAAAGGCTCGAGGAGGAGATCAACAGGCTGTCGACATATATCTAAGGCTTACGCCTTACTGATCCCTGCGATGACAAGAAGTGTATCAAGGAAACCGAGGGCGGACCGCCGAAGGTCGTATCGCTGGATCTTTGAAAACTCTGACTTCTAATAATGGCGCGACGACCAGCGGGGCCGACTGCTATAGATTAAAGGCGATCCTAGTAAAGGCAAAACGATGCTGCTCTACAGCATCATTAATGAGTTGAATAAGTCAATAGCTAAGACACATCATCTACCCTACTTCTTCTGCTAAGCCACGGACTCGCGAATTAACAACGCTACGGCTGTGCTGCGAGGTCTGTTGTACTTGCTTGTTAATCAGCAGCCGTCTCTCACTTCACATATAGGGAAGAAGTACGATAACGCCGGAAAAATACTCTTCGAGGATACGAATGCCTGGGTCGCTTTATCTGAGATCTTCACCAACGTTCTGCGATAGAGTTGCCAAATAAATATTTTCTCTTATCTCTCGTCTCGTAATCTTAAAAACCGCCAGAAAGAAGCTTAAAAAGAAGGGTACATCGAAGAAGGCGAAGACTAAGGCAAATCAAGCATAGAAAAAAAAAAAAAAAGGAAAATAAGGCTAAGGCTAAGTTAAACAATACGGAGATCCAAAAAAATCCAATGTCCGCCGAAATCATAAGTTCGGCCGCCAGTGCAGTCCGTTTCTAATGCCTTAACCAAAGATCTTGATGGCCGCACCAACAACCTTGCCAGCCTTCTCTAGGACCCCCTTGATGTCATTGAGCAAGTCACCAAGAGCCCACTTCGCCTGGGCCTTGCAGACCATCTTGCGATCTCCCGTCATAATATCTGCCCAGTGCGCCTTGACCGACGAGACGTATGTCTTGTCATCGATGATCGATTTGCTGCTGCACCAAGGGCGACCAGAGCCACAGACAGTTCCCTTGTGGGTCATAGTATACCATCGTCCGGCCTTATCGCGAATTCCACAGGTGATAGCGTAGTTGTAGCTGAGCACGCGGGTTGCACGCATGTAGGTGTAAAAGCGCACGTTTCCGTCAGACTTCATATTGACCAAGCTGTTGCCGACGACCATGGTGCGGCGCTTGCCGATCAAGGGCTTGCGGGTGAATTTGTAGTTCTGAGTCCAGCTCCACTGGGTCGGGGTCTTGCGCTTCTCGAGAGGTGGAAGCGGCAGGTCGCCTTCGCCGCCGGTGGATTCGCCGAGATCGGCCATCTCCTCGTCAGCCGGGTCCTCAACGTCGGGACCGTCGTCCTCGTCGGGAATTGCGGTCAGGGCCGTGGCGTTGGTCGGAGCAGCCCGGGCGACGAGGTCGGTGCTGTCGGTTGGGTAGGCAGCTGTGAATCCGACAAGGGGAAGGAAATAGAGAAGAAATTGGACCTTCATTGTAATTGAGAGAGGTATTCAGCGAGTGATTTGAAGAACAGTGCAATAATGATTGACTTAGGAGTCGTAGAGCTCGTTGATTGAGGACTTGAGTCGTTGGTCTGATTAACGATGCTTCTAGATTCGATGAGGAGTTGATGCCCTTTTATACCTGAATATTGTGCACTTCAAGAATCCGGGCTGAACCTGATGTGATCACTACGGTATCAATATTTTCAGCTGGCGAAATGACATTTGGTGAAATGTACCCAATCTCCATCGTGAAGGGAGTAGAAAAACTCTGGCCAAGACAATGAGGCGTGATTCCTAGGAAATTATCCCATTTTCAGTGGCACTTTTTCTCGGAGCCTTCGGACTCATGACACTTGCTAGGTTAGCTGTGGTTCTAAAGACCGTCTGGAGATGTGGCATCTTCTACTTAAAGTTTGAAGCATTATGGCTGAGCCCACAGCCCACCGAAAGCGTAAGAAACCACTGGGCCAGCGGATTTGGGGATTAATGTTGGATTGATGCCTAGGGTTTGCGACTGAACGTATGAAGACTGATACTATAAATATTTCAGGAGTTGACTCAACTAGCATGTGCCTCCACAAGTAATCCTGAAAATATATCTCGGCGATAGGGAGCTGGCGGTGTAAGTGATTTTCTGCGATTTTTTTTTTGGCCCGTTGGCGCGTTTAGTCCACCATAGCGGCCAGCCAAACCCAAAGAACAGAGGCAGATAGTGAGCGTATCACAACCATGGCAACAGCCCATCATCGACACACCACACCAGTGAACTCCAGTAGAAGCAATATGACATGGCCTCTAGCTGTTCCTTAATGAATGGGCTGCGGAGCTGTGAACCGCAAGCTCTACTCGTACCGCTCGCAATGCAGCGAAGGCGGAGATACGAATCTTAAAATGATTGCCAGGCTCAAGTGGCTCAGCTGTCGTCGGAAACCTAATCAAAAATTTTCTTATATGACGAACCAGAGTGCGACACAATCTCGTACGTTTGGGGTCCTCCAGACTTCACATCCAATAGCGCGCCTGTTGCGCGGGGCGCGTCCGCGTGCCTTGGTGCACAGACCTTCGCCTCGTGTGCTTAGTCCGAGCCTTCGCTCTTAGTCTAGTCTTCTATCTAACGTGTTCCACCAGTAACCGGGCCACCCCACCCAGACGCGCGACGCAGCTTTAGGTTAGTTTTTAAGCTGTCTTGATTGAAGCGCTTAAGTAGCAAGAAGATTTCTGCCTTCTCTCTGAGAGTCTCCAGGCAGCTGGTGTTGTGGCATTTTTGATGGGATAAGAGGTGCGTCATGTGTCTTGGTGGGGTGGCCCGGTTACTGGTGTGGCCCGGTTAGTGGTGGAACACGTTACAGTGTTTCCAGTGTGCTTCCCACTTCGCTCCTTCCAATAGATTATGTGCCCTCTTTGTTCCGATTGTTAGCTGCCTTGGCCGCAAGCCAATCGGATTAAGTGTCCAGGTGAAGCAAATTTCTGTATAACTTCAACTTGCCACTGCAAACATGGAGGATGGCCGACCCGCACCGAGGCATGCGCAAGATCAAGTAATAAGATGTCCACGTGCAGAATTACGTGTTAAATATTTGCCACCTGAGTCTGGCCAGAGGCAGACGAACGCCTCGATCACGCTAGCAAGGAGGACGGTCGACTCGCTCTGGACAGACCCTTGCGCCAGAGGCGATGTTATGCTGATGAGGAGAAGAGGACGGAACGCAGCCACAGATGGTGTGGCGTCTTGCCAAGCACAGCCACCATAAGATACGATTTCGGATAAAAACGGCCCGGAACCTGGTAGTCAGTTCTACATTACTTTTCATCCTGCCTCTCTGCTCTACCTTACCCAGCCCTCGCGAGCTTTCTACAACCCAAGCTCCCTGCGGGAGGTACGGGTCAAACATGAGCATCTCTCTGCGGCGCTAATGATTGCAGTGCTCCATGCACGAAGCTGTTGCTAGGCATCCGGCCGCCGCTCAGTATGTGTCTCGGTCATGGTGTGCCCGGGAAGCACATTCAGTTTGAGCGGGTTTGTACGGTCAGCAAAGGGATCAACAGCAGTCTGCAGGGCTTAAGGGCGACGTAATAGACGTTGTCGAAGCCACCAAAGTACATGTAGTCAGCTGTCGTATCACATCACGATGTTGTACGACAGCTGTGTCAGAAGCTAATTGTAGTTTCGCAGTTTCAATAGCAGACGCGGTCGTTTGTCTTTAAATAAGCGCTAGGGCCTCTAGAACCTCAGGCCTGCTCCTAATCCAAAGCCGGATTTTAGATGTCCCGCAGTGTGTCAGATGAGTTGCAAGTAGATGGGGCGGAATGGAGGTAACGCGCTTGCATGAGCAACAAATTGTCACGGTGGCGGCATGGCATACATAGATGAGCATGGGATGCGACATGAATAGATTCTTGAATGAATGTGGACTTTGGTACTTATGTTTTGTGTGTTCTGTGAGTGGTGTGTGAGTTTCTTGGTCAGTCAGCTGGGTAGGTGCAACGCGAGGAGCGGTGGTATGCAATGGGGAGTCAGAAAGCGAGTTGTATACGATATGTGAGGCTACCTAAGTGCCACCGCCGATTAACACTACGGAAGCAGTTAGTCCAGTCTTGATTGACAACAGTCATAGCAATAGAAAGGTAGCAGTTAAGCGACATTTCAGGCGCCCTCTTGGACCCGCTAGCGGCAGATGACAAAATGGCCCCCAGATCACACAATGTTGAATGCCCCCGGACCCCGCGATGAAGAAAGCCCCCAGAATCCACGATGAAAGCCCCCAGACCTCACGAACGCCCCCAGACCCCACAGCTTCCTAGAAATCAAAAGATTTCTTGTGGAAGAAAAACCCCGGCCCGTTACAGGCAGCTTGACCCATGACAGGCAAGCAAAGATGGGGCGCCTCTCCAGGTTAGAGCTCCCGTTGTGACTGGTAAGTACTCAAACGGGGCCGGCCCGCGAATACATGCTCCTCTCCCTGACTCTGATCCACTCAAGCCGACTTGGCATGCACTGCAGGCTTACCAAGCAGCTTGCCCCTTCTGCCCGTTACAGGCATCTAGGGAACCTCTTCCTCGGCAGCACGAGATGCGTCATCAGTTGGGGTCTGCCTGTGAGCTTAGTTGATCCACTCCCACTAGAGAGCGATCAAGTTCGTGATGGCATAGCTCAAAATCCCAGTGGCGTACACGCCCAGAAACTCGAGGTTATCCGCTTCTGAGGAATCTGTCAGCTGCATCCTAGAAAGGTTCAAGGAACATACCGTGAAGATTGACGATGCCGGTCATCTTGCGGTAACCCCAGCGTATGAACCATCCAAGCAGCAGCGGGACAACATATTGGAAAAGGAGATGCTTTAGGTCCATAGGGACCAAGGAAGAGAGGAGCGACATAACCGTAAATGTGAAGTCAATTCAGGGTGAAGAGAAAAGAAAAGAAGAAGCAAGCCGCCCGCCGATAGACGCGTCGACAGAAAATAAGCACAAATTCATTTTCAGCTCTTGTGTTTCTCCCAACCTAGATTCTCTATCTCAGACATTCGTTCCGTGATCCAAGCAGTCTTGCCTCCTTAGTCTGTCCATCTTTCTACCTTCCAATCCTTCCAGACATATCCTGGCGCCCTGCGTCCCGTTCTCTGACAGCACGCCGCCCACAAGCAAGCCGCTGTGCCCACTATAAAAGCAGAAAAAAGTAACGCGATCCACCAAAAGTTCTTAATGCGTGCGGCCCAGCAAACTGCAAGAGTGAATGAGGCCCAAAATAGGAGGATCAGAAGGACAAAGCCCATTAACAAGAACTTCCCCGCCTCGTAAGCCTGGAGTCGCGGGGGACTGGCGGAGAACATGCCGAAGTGATCTGATATGCCCAGGGTTTGCGATTGGATGCGGTATGCGTTGGTGCCGAGGGAGAGGTAGAGAGGATTGAGACGCGGTGGGTCGGAAAGGACCTGGCCCGCGTAAAGGAGTCTGAGAGTTGCGAGGGTGTTGTTGAACATGGCGGGCGGGTAGGTGTGCGTGCGTTTGTCAAGGACGGGCCTAGTGGAGTCAGATGATGGAAGGCCGCGAAAAGAGGACTGGACCTGGGGCGCCTGGGGCGTACCTGTTTGGTAACTGGGAGTTTAGTTTGTGAGGTTGCCTCGACTTGCGCTATGACGTTGTGTTTGGTGCATGGTTGTTATGAGGATGAGGGGGGCGGGGACCATTTAAGTAAGAACAGACGGCGATGTAGGTGGTAGGCTTAGCGCGCTAAGATTTATGCGCGATGTAACTTATTAATTTGCTGAACCACGGTTCGCCATTATAGGTCAGCACTTCTGAACACACGCTAATAGGCAACGCCCCTTAGAAATTCTGTGCGGTGGTTGTTGAGCGGTCCACCCGGATGGGGGTTGGACACGTAGCTCAGGCGATCACCAACACAATCCCCAAGCCCGCCGGCATCCTTTCTAGGTTGTTGAAAACGCGCGATTAGGCAGCGTTCGTGAAAATTGAAGCAATTTGACTTGACTTAGGTTACTGCAGATGGCTGGAAGTACATAGCAGTTGCTGACGCTTGCCCATTTCTAGGTAGAGGGATGCCACCAGCCGTGAGTAACCTCTCCAGCTCTTGTGCATATGCCTCTACAGCAGCGAGCCGATCCTTGACAGAGACTTTGCGCTTATCAACTCCAAGTTGGTAGATGCATTGCTGCGAGTATAGCGAGCAGTTGCTACATGAAGGCTCGGCACCATCGCACTTGATTTTACGCTTGCGGCAGTTGAGGCATGCCGTGGTGACGTGTTTTTGCTTCTTTGATGCTAGAGGCGAAGACGTAGACGCAGCGCTGGACATTGAGGCGGGACGTTTAAAAGGCCATGGTGGTTAAGACGACGGAGCTTGATGAGGCGCCAATTGGTGAGGGCGTTGTTGGCGGGAGGAAGTGGCAAGCCCGCCGGGTTTTGCGGGGTCGCGCAGGCCCGAGTCATGCACTCATTCAGTGAAGGAGAACTAGTTGCGACTTGCATTTCCTTTGCACGCTCCTGCAAGTCGCCGACGAATAGAGAATATGTACCTCGTTTCTAGCCTATTATCTGATACTAGACAGCAACTGGAAAGGGGCAGGAACCGTCGTCGTTGGAAAATAGAAGGGGGCGATGAGCGAATCGCTGGGAGCTGAAGAGGAGCGGAGCTATGAGGAACGAGGGAAGTGATAGGTACAGATGAGGGCTACTGTATCGGCGGCGCATGAGCATGCGCATGGCTGAGGACGCCTTGTTGCTTCAATGATCGCCAAAAGCCGTGGACAGGATTGTGGTGGGTAGGCGGCACTGCTGGACGCGCCCGGTTCAACCTCGGAACAACAAGGTCAGACTACTGTTTTTAGAGAGCAACTGCAGCAAATAACCCGTAAGCAGTATCTCAAAACCTGGCTGATCGGATAAGAGAACTTGTTGTCAACGTCCTATGGTCGTATGTGAAAGATGACATGAAACACTATCAAGATATCCACTTAACGTGGTTTACAAGCGAGCCGGCCATACAAGCGAGTCGGCCACCCCACCAACACCGCGCACCCATCCTATCTTGACGCGTAATAGCTCCACACCACGCACCTCAATTGTCTTCAAATGAAGCAGATATTCAGCTCGCTATTGCATCTATTGAAAATCAGCAAGTAGATAGCTCTAGGACTACTGCTTTCTTATATAATGTTCCTAAATCAACGCTAAATAACTGACTCGCTGGTATCCCTGCTAGACGTGATTGCCAGCCCAAATCAAAGAAGCTTACCCAGCTAGAAGAGGAGGTGATAGTTAATTATATCCTCAACCTAGATTCTCGTAGTTTTGCCCTAACTCTAGCTACTATGTGTAAGATAGCTAATAAGCTACTTACTCAGCGTAGAGGCAGCCCTATTAGTATCCACTAGGCGCGCAACTTTATTAAGCGTACAGATAGTCTTACAACGCGTTTTAATCGCCTATACGATAGGCAGCAAGCCTTATATAGGGACTTAGGCGCTATAAGTAGCTGGTTCGAGCTAGTACAGCATATATGTTAGGAGGTAGCTAGAAGACAATAGTACTTGCCGTAGGCCACAGGAGATAGTGAAGGGATAACAGAGAGTATTCGATAGTACTACTAGTATCTAAGGGAGAATAATACTTGCTTTACTCTCTTCGCAAGCATCGAGCCTTTTATACGCCTGTGTAGCGCATTAGCCCTACTTTAGACTACAACTATATAATATTATTGTTACAGGCGTAACAAGAGAAATCGAGATGGAACCAATCAGTCCCGACTCAAGTGCTGACGAAGCATGGGATGAGCGGGGTAACGACCTGGATTGGGAAACGAACCACAACCTGAATACGTAATGCAGAGTGATCTGTAAACACGTGCAACAGATCAGGATGATCTGTAAGGTTGCACAAACAGATCAATACAAGTATATAGTCAATAGCAATGCGCATCATTAGGATGGTATCGGCAATCCAATCTCTGACCCAGAACGCCAATACTTGACATTGCATACACAAATCAACTATTGTTCATAGTCATTGCTTGATTAATACACAAGCTTTTGTTATTACCTCCTAATCTACTAATATACTATAAGGGTTACTTGCAGTTAACAGTAGGCGACCCTGTTACACCTTGCCAATTTAGTCATTGGAAGAAGCGAAGCGTAAGTAGCGCACAGTCTAAGCTAACACAATAGTAGAAAGCACAACTAAGAAAGGAGGTAAAGCACCTCTAAGTAGTTATAAATTAGATAACACTACATAGAAGGTAATTAAGGACTACATAAATAACTTAATCTTAGAGAAAGAAGATATAAAGATAGTAATTAATACTTTAGAAACATAAAATAAGGAACTATAGGACTATACAAAGTAAAACAAAGTATAAATTAAAGCTATTATAGTAGGATAAAACTAGATAGAATAAATTACCTAAAGACTAGAGATAAGTGTAATAAAGAAACTACCTAAGATACCTATACTTAAAAAGTTTAATAGAATAAGAGAAAAACTAAAACTCTTTATAGTATTAGTATAACTCTAGATTAATATATAAGTACTACACTTTAATAGAGAAGATAAGAAAGTAATATATATTAGAATATACTTTAAAGAGGATATAATAAGATAGTTTAAGCTTTACTAGATAAACTATATAATATATACTCTAGAAATATAGAAAGATAAAACAAAAGCTATCTTTAGAAGTTATAAATACTTTACTAAACAAATAAGAGTAGTATTTAGAGATATAGATATTACTTAATAAGCTAAAGAGAAGCTTAAGAAGCTTATATAATATAAGAGTATTCCTAAATATATATTATAGTTTAAATAACTATTATAAAATATAGAATAGAATAAGTTAGCTTTAATATTATAATTTAAACAAAGACTAAACTTAAAAATTTAAGATAAAATAATTTATATAGAAAAACTAAAAATACTAGAAGCTCTAAAATAAAAGGTAATATAAATAAATAATAATCTTTAAGAATAGAAGAAGAATAAGTATAGAGGATAACCTAGAAATTAAGACGCTAGGAACCCTATAATCCTTAATACTAATAAGGATAAGAAGAAAAAGAAAAATAAAGACTTTACGTACTTTAAGTATAGTAAGAAAGGCTACTACGTAAAAGATTACTATTCTAAATAGAAGAAAGATATAGTATACTATAAATATAAGAAACTAAGATACTTTATAAAAGACTATAGAAGTAAAGACCTAAAAAAAGAAATATAGTTAAAGATAATAGAGAATAAGAAGGAAGTACTAAAAGTATAAGCTAAACCTTAAGAAAAAGTAGCTAGGAGTAGAGAAATATAGTATATAATACTTAATTAGACTTTTTATTATAATAATAGCAACTATAAATATCTTTCTAGTAAGTAGAAAGTAAGATAGTTCTTATAGAAGAATAGAGTAGTAGTAATAAAAAAAAGTAGAACTTAAGTATAGCTTAAAGAAATAACGCGTATAATAGACCTACTAATAGAAGACTTAGAAAGGGAAGAGCTCTAGAACCTATTAATCTAGGCTAAAGAACTAATACTAGATAAAGAGACTACTATAGTCTCTTCTAAAAGACTACAAGGAGATAAGAGATAAGCTAACGTAAGAGGTATAGAGTATACTTAGTTAAATATATATAGATATAATAGCTATATAATAATAGAAATAGAGGAATAAAATAAGCAATAGTAGTTTATTTAGAAATACTTCCTAGTTATAAGTATAGAGGAATTGTTTAAAGACTAGAAAGAACGTAATCCTAAAGTAATAAAGTTTATAATATTCTAATAATAGATAAAGTAATATATAGTTATAGTAAGAAAAATACCTATATAGTAAGAATAGTAGTACTTTGTAAGAAAGACATAATAGATTAATAAAGCCTAAATACTATAAGTACTAATAGTATACTATATCCTAATAATAATAAAACCTAGTATAAATAAATACTAGGTAGGTGTTAAGTCCTTAGAACTAGGTAAGAGTAACGAGGTGTTAGATTTAAAGGAGGTTATAGCAATTTAATAAAAAGGCTTTTTCGTAATAGCTATATAAGGGCCTTGTTAGAGAGGGATACTAAGGCTTTTAGAAAAGCCCTTTTTTAGTTAGTTACCTATAACTTAAAAGTAATAAGTATAAACTAAGTAGATTAATTATTCTCTCTATCTCTAGCCCTACGCTCTATTTATGTATCTACGATGTAGCAGTCTTAGCTAGGTCTCTTAAGACAGCAGTAAGCTAGATCCTTAACACTCCTTTATTAAGGTACTAGTTTCTTTGTTATATTAGTCGTGCTAACGTAGTCTATTTCCTTGTATATAAGATTCTTTGTTTAATTCCTTTATTTATAAAGGTCGAGGCTACGATCCTTTTAGCTATAGTAGGGTTAGCAGCTTAGCAATTGTTACGCCTGTGCGCTAAGCTAATTAGATCGTAGTACTAGCTTAAGCGAGCTAATTAATAGATTCTAGGTATACCTAGAATCTATTGCACCTCTCTACATATATACTATTAAGTATCTAATTATGCAACTTATCTAATATATAATAGGTGTTACTAGGGTCGACTTCCTAATACCTAATTAGGAGTTAGTAGATTAGGAGATAATAATAAAAGTTTGTATTAAGATCTATAATAACTATAAATAATAGAAGATGTTTTGTAACTATCTTGTATTAGCGTTCTATAGTTAAAGGATTAAATTACTAATACTATCCTAATAATGCGTATTACTAATAACTATATACTTACTATAATCTATAATCTATATTTACTAAGATTAATAGATTATAGATTAGCCTAATCTATAATCTACTACTACTAAGAGTCTATAGATTATAAATTACTCTAAGTATCCTAATTATATATAGTTTCCTAGTTAGGCTTATAGCCTTTAGAGTTATATAAGACTAGGCTTGTAGGATTAATTAGTTCTATCTATAGATCTCCTATTACTACTATAATACTATCTCCTCTTCTAAGTAAGTCCTCGTTTATCTATCCTAGAGCTAAGGTTATTAATCTAGTTTCTTTATTAATATAGAGTTCTTTATCCTCTCTAATACCTATTTTATCTATACGTTGTTGCTATCTTCTTACTAATCGCGTATTACGCAATAGTATTAAAATATTTCCTTGTTCTTGTTATACTTCTCCTAAGTTAAACCCTAAGTCTCTTCTTTATATTATTTCTACAAATAATAGTAGGGCTTGTAAGGTATATATTTGCGTAAATATACGTAGTTCTTATAACGTATCTAGTGTTTCTCTCTCTAAGTATATGTTTATTACGCTTATTCTTACGTCTAGGCTTAATAATAATAGGGAAAGCTGTTAACTAAACTTAAGAGAAATTACTATCTTAAATCGTAGAAGCTAAAGCTAAGCGTAAGCGTATCTAGGAGCTTACGTAGAGTAAGCTAGTAGAGAATTAAGCTTGTCTCTCTTGTCTTTATAAGATAAAGGCTTTAAATAATAAGAAATTAGCTAAGTAGTTAGTAGCTCTAGAAGCTAAGCTAGATCTAGATAAGACGTTTAGTGTTACTATAGTAAGTCCTACGCTAGACGTCTCTATTATCTCTCTATCCGTCGTTAGTAGTATTAGTTCTCTTAGTTTACTACTAGGCGTTCTAGAGGGTTTTAATTTTAGAACTCCTCTAGTTTCTTAGGATAACTAAGATTGTCCTCTAGTTCCTATGTTTTCTCCTATAGTTATCCTTTCTTATCTATTCCTATCTATTCTACTAAGTAGTAGTTCCTGCTATTGTAGAACTAGTATACTAAGATTTTTTTAACTTCCTATTTCTCTTATTCTCTATACGTATCTACTTCGTACACTAGTAGTTCTACTTCCTATAGTACTTATTCTAATAGAGCTGCGTAGAATATTAGGTATATCTTTATCTTGTTTAGTAGCTTTAGTCTAAATATAACTAGTAAGATTTTCTTCTTAATTTTGTATAGTCTTATCTTAACGTAGTCTAGTTTTAAACTAGGCTGTTTGCTTTTAATATTCTTCTATACTAACTATACTTTTTCTCCCTCTCTAAATTAGGGTCCTCTTTTATATTTCTTGTTATAATACTTTACTATCTAATTGTATAGGAATTCTACGTCCTATCTTAGTTAGTTATATATATTTTTAAGTCTATTAGTAAAGTTTTCTCCTCTTAAGGACTAAGATATTTCTATTCTTAGTATTCTATATGCGCTAAGCTTAAATCTATAGTTTATAAAGAAGAGTAATACTCTTATTATTATATTCTTTGTGCTGTTGTATACTAACTGTGCTATAGGTAGTAACTATACCTAGTTGTTCTAGTTATAGTTAAGGTAGTATCTTAAGTATTATTCTACTATCTAATTTATTTGTTCTAATTATCTGTCTATCTATAAGTAGTATACAGTTAACATTATATATTTAATTCCTAATTACGCTATTATTGTTCCTTATAGTTTTAATATAAATCTTACGTCTCTATCTATAATAATCTTATCTAGTATCCTATATTAACTAATTATAGTTCCTAAGACCTAGTGTATAGTAACTTCTATCCTACTTTTTTCTTTATATAGTCTAAAGTATAAATACTTTGTAAGTTTATCTACTATTGTTAGAATTCTATTATATTTAATTCCTAATATTAGATCTTTAGACTTCGGCAGCTTTATAATAAAGTCTATTGTAATAACTCTCTATAGTTGTTCTAGTACTTCTACTAGTTGTAATATCCTATATAGTACGTATCTATTGTACTTATTCTACTAGCATTCTATATAGTCTTGTAGTACTTCTATTACTAGTTATCTTACTTTTAGAATATAATAATCTCGTAGTAACCTATTAAGGGTTTTGTTAATCTCTTAGTATCCGTATACTAGTAGTTTGTAAAACTATTGTACGAATTCTCTTTAGATTTTCTTTAGAATATATATTCTTCTATATACTTATGCGAGTCCTTCGTAGATTTCTAGTTTCTCTATTTCTTTAGATGCTTCTTGTGTTGTTTTCTAGATCTATTTATCTAGCTTACTACTCTTTCTCTTAAGTATTGCGGCTATTTTAGGTGTATTTAGGACTAAGTGTCCTTCCTTATTTTTAACTAGAACTATACTAGTAGCGTTTACTTCTTCTTATAAGTCTAGTCTTCTACTAAAGGCGTCTATAAATTAATTATCTTTGCCCTTTATATATATAATTTCTAGGTTAAACGTTAACAAGTACTCCTACTATCTCGTGTAGTATTATAATAATTCCTTATTTATTATAAATTCTATAAGATTCTTGTAGTCTATATAGACCTTTGTCTAGTGTTTCGCTCTTTACAAGTATACTCTCTATTATTTAAATACTTTGTAGATTGCTAGCATCTCTTTATTGTAGATTAGGTAGTTAAGTTCTACTGTCTTTATTTTCTTAGAGAAGTATTTAACTAAGTATTCTTTTTTAGTTTCTAGGTCTTCTTGTATTAGTGCTATTCTATAGACTAAATTAGATACGTCTATTTTTACTATTACTAGTAGGTCTAGGTTATATATTCTAATAACTAGGTTTTTTATAAACTTCTTATTAATCTTGTTAAATACTTTATTGTATTCCTTTATCTATTTAAATAGCGTATCCTTTTTTATAAGTCTTGTTATTAGTTTTATATCTTTAGACTATCTTACTATTAACTTTCTATAAAAGTTAGCTAGCCTATAAAATTGTTGTACTTTCTTTAGGTTTTTTAGTGTTAGCTATTCGTTAATTAATCTAATCTTTTCTAGGTTAATCTTGATTTTTCCTAGTTTAATAATAAATCTAAGGAAATCTATTTCTTTTGTATAGAATTTGCATTTTCTTATTTTAAGAAATAGTTTATTTTCTACTAATTTCTTTAGTACTTTGTATACGTGTTGTACGTATTCCTCCTCTATTTCTAAGAATATAAGGATGTTATCTAAGTATACAAATATAAATATATCTAAGTACTCTCTTAGTACTATGTTAATCCTTTCTTAGAATGCTACTAGTGTATTTGTTAAGCTAAACAGTATAACTAAGTATTTATATAGTCTATACTGTGTTCTAAATACTATTTTCTATTTATTACCTTCTTTAATTCTAATCTAATAGTAGGTATTTTAGATATCTAGTTTTGTAAAGATCTTTACTTTTTGTAGTCTATCTTATATTTTATCTATTTATAGTAATAGGTATTAGTTCTTATTTATAATTACGTTAGTTTTTCTAAAATCTACGTAGGGCCTTTTATTGTTTATTCCTTTCTTATCTATAAATATAAGTCTATATACTACTAAGGATTTAGATTCTCTTATCTATCCTTTTTTTATTACAGTTTAAATAAATGCTTATTTAATCTTAGATTCTTCTTCTGTTTTTTAATATACTAGGCTCTATCTTAAATTTTTTCCTTCTTCTAGTTCTATCGCTAAGTCCTATAGTTAATATTCTAGAAGGTAGTCTTCTAGCTCTATAAGCTGTTTTTCCTATTTCTTATATTCTTCTAGGAATTCTCTTTTGTAGGTACTTATGTTAGCTTTTAATATATTAGTTTTACTATAACTAATTTTTCCTATTCTCTAATCAATATGTAGGTTAGTTATTTGTAATTATAGTATTCCTAATATTATATCTTATTTGTTATTAATTGTCGTTATATCTATAACTATATTTTTAATTGTTATCTCTTCTAATTTAAGTATAGAGGGAACTGTCTTAAACCTAATAAGTTCTTAGAATAGTTTTCCTTTAATTATACTTAGTTATTAAGGGTATTTCTTTGTTGTATACTTTATTCCTTGTATTTCTACAAACTTCTTTAATATAAAGTTTCTTGTAGCTCTACTATTAATTATTAATTGTACTTTCTTTCCTTAATATATACCTATTTTTATAATGTGTAGGCCTCTTATACCTTCTAACTATTCTTGTTTAGGCTTTTTTGTAAATTGTCTATCTTTTTAGGGCTATAGCCTTATCTTAAGCTTATATTCTTTGTGTTTTAGGTATTTATTGTATATGCATTTGTACTATAGTCCTCCTTAGACGCATTTTTTTAATAGTTTTAGGCTAGGTCTTACTACTACGTATCTATCTTCTAGGATTATCTCCTATCCTTAGATATCTTCTACTAGAATTACTCTTGTATAGTTATAGCCTTTTCTTCTTATAAGCTATATACTATTATTTACTTTAGAGTTCCTATATATAATACAATTCTTATCTAAGTATAATATCTATAATACTTTAAAGTGTACTAGATGCTTTAGATCTATTATCTTGTTATCCCCTTCCTAGTACTTATCTTTACTAGGTACGTCTATTATTAGGATATAGTATACTACTAGTACTCTTAGTATATAGGCTTTGTTAATCTATTGCGTTTTTCTTACAAGGTACTACTACTCTTTTTTTATAGGTATTCTTCTTACTATAACTATATATTACTTTATCTATTCTTAAAATAGTATAAACTTTATTTTTTTAGGATTGCGTTCTTTCTAGTCTTCGTACGCTTCCTCTATACTTATAACTAGTAAGTATTTCTAAACGAACTTTTATTCTTTATTACGTTCCTCTATATTTATAGTTGTGCAGCTATTATAGCTATATATTGTTAGCTAGGTGTACTCTATACCTCTTATACTAACTTATTTCTTACTTTCTTGCGGTCCTTTAGAGGAAGCTATAGTAGTCTCTTTATCTAGTACTAGTCCTTTGGCCTAGATTAATAGTACTAGGGGCTCTTCCCCTTCTAAATCTTCTATTAGTAGGTCTATTACTTAGGCTATTTCTTCTAGCTAAGCTTTTATTCTTTCTTTTGTTACTACTACTCTATATCTCTATTATAGGAAGTATCCTACTCCTTACTTACTAGAAAGATATATATAGTAGTCGTCTTTATAACAAAAGGTCTAATAAAGTATTACGTATTATATTTCTTTACTCCTAGCTACCTTCTTTTAAGGTTTAGCCTTTACTTATAGTGCTTCCTTCTTCTTTTCTATTGTCTTTAACTAAGTTTCTTTCTTTAGGTCCTTACTTTTGCAGTCTTTTGCAAAGTGTCCTAGTTTCTTATATTTATAATATACTATCTCTTTCTTCTTTTATAATTAGTAGTCCTTTACGTAGTAGCCTTTCTTACTATAGTTAAAGTACGTAAAGTCTTTATTCTTCCTTTTTCTTTTATCCTTGTTAGTATTAAGGATTATAGGGTCTCCTTTATCTTAGTTCTAGACGTAACTCCTATATTTGTTTTTCTTCTATTCTCGAAGATTATTATCGATTTGTATTACCTACTATTTTAGGGCTTCTAGTATCTATAGTTTCTCTATATAGATTATTTTGTATCGTATTTTTAAATTTAGTCCTTGTTTAAATTATAACATTAAGGCTAACTCGTTCTATTCCGTGTTTTAGGATAGTTACTTAAATTATAATACGTACTTTAGAATACTCTAATTCTATATAAGCTTTTCTAGCTATTCTTTAGCTTATTAGGTAACGTCTATATCCCTAAATACTACTCTTATTCGTTTAGTAAAGTATTCGTAACTTCTAAAGATAGCTCTAGTTTCGTCCTTCTAGGTTATTAGAGAGTATATTGTGTAATCTATCTAGTAAGGCTCGTACTATCTTATTACGTCTTCTTTAAGGTGCAACCTAATATATATTACCTTCTTTTCTTCTATGTCAAAGTATAGTACTTGTACATCTATCTAGAGTTATACTAAGGTAATAAAGGGTCTTAGTTTCTCCCTTATTCTGTTAAACTTTTTAAGGACAGGTATCTTAGGTAGTTTCTTTATTACACTTATTACTAGGCGTTGTATAATTAGCTCTATTTAATTCTACCCTTTAATAATAGCTTTAATCTATACCTTGTTCTATTTTGCGTAATCCTGTAGTTCTTTGTTCTATATTTCTAGAGCATCGATCACTATCTTTATATCTTCTTTATCTAAGATTAGATTGTTAATTTAGTCTTTAATTATTTCTTATACAGTACTATTAGACTCGTAACTACTCCTAGAGGCTTTGCTTATTTTAGTTAAACTTTCTACTATCGTGTTAGCTAGACCGTGCGTTACTTACGCTTTACTTCTCGCAATAACTAAATTAGCAAGGTATAATAGGCCTCTTGTCGTCGACTATAGGAACCTATCTAGGGGGGCTAGTAGATTAAGAGATAATAACAAAAGTTCGTGTTAGGATCTATAATAACTATAAATAATAGAAGATGTTTTGCAACTATCTTATATTAGCGTTCCGTAGTTAAAGGATTAAATTACCGATACTATCCTAATAATGCGTATTGCTAATAACTATATACTTACTATAATCTATAATCTATGTTTACTAAGATTAATAGATTATAGATTAGCTTAATCCGTAATCTACTACTACTAAGAGTCTACGGATTATAGATTACTCTAAGTATCCTAATTATATATAGTTTCCTAGTTAGGCTTATAGCCTTTAGAGTTGTATAAGACTAGGCTCGTAGGATCGATTAGTTCTATCTATAGATCTCTTGTTACTGCTATAATAAATATAATAAAAGGTCTTAACTTTTCTCTTATTCTATTAAATTTCTTAAGGATAGGTATCTTAGGCGGTTTCTTTGTAGTACTTATTACTAGGCGTTGTGTAATTAATTCTATTTAGTTCTAACCTTTAATAATAGCTTTAATCTATACCTTATTCTATTTTGCGTAATCCTATAGTTCTTTGTTTTACGTTTCTAGAGCGTTGATTACTATCTTTATATCTTCTTTATCTAAAATTAAATTATTAATTTAGTCTTTAATTGTTTCCTATGTAGTACTATTAGACTTGTAACTACTCCTAGGAGCTTTGCTTATTTTAGTTAAACTTTCTACTATTGTATTAGCTAGACTATACGTTACTTACGCTTCGCTTCTTGTAATAACTAAATTAGTAAGGTGTAATAGGTGTTACTAGGGTCGACTTCCTAATACCTAATTAGGAGTTAGTAGATTAGGAGATAATAACAAAAGTTTGTGTTAGGATCTATAATAACTATAAATAATAGAAGATGTTTTGCAACTATCTTATATTAGCGTTCTGTAGTTAAAGGATTAAATTACCGATACTATCCTAATAATGCGCATTGCTAATAACTATATACTTACTATAATCTATAATCTATGTTTGCTAAGATTAATAGATTATAGATTAGCCTAATCTATAATCTACTACTACTAAGAGTCTATAGATTATAGATCGCTCTAAGTATCCTAATTATGTGTAGTTTCCTAGTCGGGCTTATAGCCTTTAGAGTTGTATAAGACTAGGCTTGTAGGATTAATTAGTTCTATCTATAGATCTCCTATTACTACTATAACATAATATACCCCTTTAGGTTAGTAACTTGTTAGCAAGCTAGATATTTATAAGATAAGTATAAGATTTTTAAGGTAGTCTTAGATTTTATCTAGAAGTGCTTTATATATTGTTTAGTATTCTGTTACTTTTATTAGTCTAAGCTATTTTAAGAAGCTTTTCTATTTGTTTACTAGTAAGACTTTTATAAAGCTATCTACTGTTATCTCTATTAATAGAGTGTATTCTACTTTAATTTAGCTAGTAGAGACCTTTTGTCTTAGCTAATAATTGTAGATATTAACGTGCCGAAGCTTAGTTTATAGCTTAGCTAGTTCTTTAGTAATAAGCTAGATTATTTAAGTATTATCGCACTAGATTGTAATATAGTTTGTAGGGAGTTTAACGTATAGTTTGTTAAGAAGTTTTAATATAAAGATTACTTCTTTTACTACCTACAATAGGGCTAGTAACTTAGCTTCTATTATAGAAGTAGTAACTATATCTTACTTATTTACTCTCTATATAATAAGCCTATTAAAAAGTTTAATTATATAGCCTTGTAAACTTTTTTAGTCTATAGTATTATTAGTAAAGGAAGTATTACTAGTAACTTGTAATAAGTTACCTCTACCTAGCTAGAGTGCCCTTAATCTTGTATAAGAGAGGTACATAAGTACTTAATTAGTAGCTTCGTAGTAAGTAGTGCTTAGGTTTATAAGAAAACGAGCTAGTCGCGATATTATAAAAGCTATATCTAGCTAAGTAGTTATAGTAGTAAATAGAAGTAAACTAATTTTGCGTTAGTATTTGTTAATCTTAGATAGTATTACTAAACTAGTATAGGCCTTAAGTTTAGTAGTAGCTATAGGTGTATTATAATAGACGTGTAGTTTATCTACGAGCTAACTTATCTTGTTAATATACGCCGCCTATAGTAGTTAAATTGTACGTTGCTCTCTGTCTTAAATTACTTTAACACTAAGAAACTATTAGAGATCTATTCCTCTAGTAATAGTATACTTCTCTTTTAGAAGATTAGTTACTTACTATACTTCTTTAGTCTTCTACTTGTTATATACGATAATAATGTTATCTACGTAGAAGAAGATAATAATTCTATCTTTAACTATATAGTATAGTTTGTGTAGTACTATTTAAAAGCCTATAGCTTTAAGTATAGCTATAAATTCTCTCTACTATAGAAGAGGTAAGATCTAGAGACTATATAGGGCCTTTTAGACTCTAAGGATTATACTCTTCTTTTAGTATCCCCTTAGTATTCTTATGTAGATCTCTTAGTCTATTACTATATAAATAAAGGCGTTAGTTACGTTGTACTATTTTAGTTTAAGATTATATTTAGTAGTAATAGCTATAAGTATCTAAAAGGATTAGCTAGCTAGTATTATAGCGTAAGTCTCTTATACTATAACGTTTTGTTGCTAGTCTCTTTATACTATAAGTTAAGCTTTATATTTAATAAATTAATAATATTTGTTAAGCTTGTACGTATATACCTATATGTAGTTTAGTATCTACTAGCTAGAACGCTAGATAGGTTTAGCTAGTACTTTAGTCTATGATTTTATCTAGCGATAGCTAGTTAGGTAGGATAGCTTAGCTTCTTTAAATAACTCGCCTATTAGATAGCTTTCTAGGTTTGTTTAGTATAAGGGTAGTAATAGGAGTTAATTGTAGTAGAGCTTTAGTCCTTTTATAAGTATCCTCTTTATCTTAGCTTTATCTACGAGTTCTCCTTAGTATTTTCTAAGGTTACCTACCTAGGTGCTAGCTATAAAGGCTACTACCTATAGTATAGTTTTAGATAAGCTATATCTATTGTGTACTATTAACTCTAGTTAGTCTCTAGTTATTAAACAGGCTAGTATTACTACTAGAGGTAGAGATAGTAGAGGAGTTAGATAGTAGTCTACAATCTTTCTTCTATAGTAGTAGCTAGGTAGATCTTCTTCGTCGTTTATAGATATATCTAACTTAGTATTATCCTTATAGAAGGACTCTGTTTCTAGCTTATGCACTAGTACTAGGAGCTCGATTGTTTTAATATAGGTAGTAATCTCTTCTAGTGTTTAATATATAAAGTTATCTATTAGATCCTCTATTTTACTATTAAAGATTGTTTACTTATTAAAGATTACATCCTATATACTTATTACCTTAGCTATAGACAGCACCTAGATCTAGTAGATATTTAATAACTAGTATCCTACAAGGTAGCTAATCTATACTTTTAGATCTAAACGTTATAGCCTTAATTTACCGCGCTACGTATTATTAGTTATTGTAAAGGCTTTGTACCTATATACTTTTAAGTAGGCTAAGTTTAGCTTTCTTGTTAATACTATAATTCCTTAATTCTTAGTAACTTTTGTAAAGAATACTTTATATAGTGTCTTCTAGTTATTTAAGTAACTTAGCGTTCGATTATATAGGTAGACTCTAGCCTATATAATTTTAGGCTAAAGCTCTTATAGTAGATTTGCGTTAAGTTATATAGTACGTAACTTTTCTTTGTTAATTCCTCTAGCTCGCTTAGCTCCTCTATTTTAGGCTTAAGTATCTAGAGCTAAAGGTTCGATAGTAATACCTTATAAGTTTAACTAGCGCTAGACCTCTAGTTTTACTATTGTAATCTCGTTATTAGCTTTAATTACCTTAACTAAGATACTATACTAATTCTTTAAGAAGAGAGTTAAATTTAATAGTATCTTAATAATTAATTTAGCTAACTAGTTATTAGTAAAGTAGAAGTCCTACTATAGTTTTAAGTACTTATTAGTAATAAGTATCTAGCTTTTCTCTTTAGTAACGCTTTATACTTTATATAAGTAGAAGTTAATAGAGAGTCTTTCTCTTAGTCCTTTGTAACTAATTCTTAGTATATAGCTAATTTACTACTTTATCTTAGCTTTACTATATATATTATACTAGACTATAGATACTCTTTTTATGCGTACTCCTTAAGCTTACTAGATAAAGTGTTCGATTATAGCTAGTCTTAGATAGCTAAGTCTCTTGTACTATAGTAGTGCTAGTACTCTAATAGTCTAAAGTTTATAGGTATAGTGCGCTGCTTAGTATATAAGATTGTATAGTAAATAATACTTAAGTACCTATTAACTATAGATCTTAGTAAGGTATCTAATTATTTATCTATTAGGCTTGTTTAGAGTTATTAGCTTAGATTAAGTGTTCTACTATATTCCTCTCTACTAGAGTAGCTAGAAAGAGACTAGGTTGTAAAAGATGTCTAGGTATATAGCTACGTTATATAGAACTAGTTTGTTTTTTATTAACTAGTTTTTTAGTGTAAAGGTAAGAGATCTATATCCTTTTACCTATATCTTTAACTTGCCTACCTATATATAATTATTTGGCCTTAATAGACAATAGTTATATACACGAGTTAGGTTGTTTATAATATAGTAAGTTAAACTAGAGTCTAGGATAAAGGAATTCTAGAGGGGGTAGGTATTACAAGTATTCCTTGTAGTTTTAGTAACAAAAGTGCTCTTAATACTTAATATTTACTAGCCTTCTAGTTAATCTTCCTTATAGATTTTAGTAATCTAAGGTAACTTAGCGTATAGTTCTATATAAAGCTTTATTTAATACTTTAACTATCTTCTTATTAGTCTTTACAAAGTTATATTATACTTACGTTTATAATTAATAAGCTCTTTTAGAGTCTTACTTAGAGTCTACTAATTTAGTACTTTATTAGGATTAATATAGTAGTAATTACTAAGTTTATAAGGTCTTTTACAAGCTAGGTATTATTTACCTATAGCTCTTTAACTTGTTATTTAGTTAACGTTAGTATTACTACTGCGTGTACGTTAATTACAAGGTCTACCCTATTTATTAAGTAGCGCGCTATCTACAAGAGAGGCGTCCCTAGTCTTACTCTAGGTAGTATTACTACTAGTAGTATAAAGTAAAGTATTATCTACTATAAAAGTAGCTTTATACCTCCCTATATTTAGGAGATAGTACACTATTATATACTTATAGTAGCGTTTTATTATCTCCCTCTAGTTTATACTAGGTAATAGCTTTCTATTATCTTAAAAGGTTATAGACTAAATTAGTGCTACGTGTTTAATAGCTACTAAAAAGTCTTAAGTAATTATATTAATTTATAGTAACTCTACTACTTAATACGTTTTAGCC
>JALNQF010000510.1:0-25428 GCA_028456385.1 Ophiosphaerella korrae | reverse complement strand
GGGCAGCAATCGAGGCGCTCCAAGGCCAGGCCGATCTCACAGAAGAGGTGCTACGAGGCATCGCTGCACGGCTCGAGCATAAAGAGAGGGACGTCCGACAGGCAGCAATCAAAGCGCTCCAAGGCCGGGCTGATCTCACAGAAGAGGTGCTACGAGGTATCGCTGCACGGCTCGAGGATGAAAATACGGACGTCCGATGGGCAGCAATTTGGGCGCTCCAAGGCCGGGCCAATCTCACAGAAGAGGTGCTACGAGGTATCCCTGCACGGCTCGAGAATGAAGATTGGGGCGTCCGATGGGCAGCAATCAAAGCGCTCCAAGGCCAGGCTGATCTCACAGAAGAGGTGCTACAAGGTATCGCTGCACGGCTTGAGGATGAAGATACAGACGTCCAGCAGGTAGCAATCGAGGCGCTCCAAGGGGCCGATCTCACAGAAGAGATGCTACGAGGTATCGCTGCACGGCTCAAGGATGAAGATAGGGACGTCCGACGGGCAGCAATCGAGGCGCTCCAAGGCCGGGCCGATCTCACAGAAGAGGTGCTACGAGGCATCGCTGCACGGCTCGAGGATGAAGATACGGACGTCCGATGGGCAGCAATCAAAGCGCTCCAAGGCCGGGCCGATCTCACAGAAGAGGTGCTACGAGGCATTGCTGTACGGCTCGAGGATAAAGATATAGACGTCCGATGGGCAGCAATCGAGGCGCTTCAAGGCTGGGCTGATCTCACAGAAGAGGTGCTACGAGGCATCGCTGCACGGCTCGAGGATGAAGATAGGGATGTCCGGCAGGCAGCAATTTGGGCGCTCCAAGGCCAGGCCGATCTCACAGAAGAGGTGCTACGAGGCATCGCTGCACGGCTCGAGCATAAAGATAGGAACGTCCGGCAGGCAGCAATTTGGGCGCTCCAAGGCCGGGCTGATCTCACAGAAGAGGTGCTACGAGGTATCGCTGCACGGCTCGAGCATAAAGATAGGGACGTCCGATGGGCAGCAATCGAGGCGCTCCAAGGCCAGGCCGATCTCACAGAAGAGGTGCTACGAGGCATCGCTGCACGGCTCGAGGATGAAGATAGGGACGTCCGATGGGCAGCAATCGAGGCGCTCCAAGGCCGGGCCGATCTCACAGAAGAGATGCTACGAGGCATCGCTGCACGGCTCGAGGATGAAGATAGGGGCGTCCGATGGGCAGCAATCGAGGCGCTTGTAAGTCAAGCAGCCCTATCATTGGAGGATCTTGGCCCATATGTCAAACCCTTATATCAGGCCTTGCTAGAGAGAAGCTTTGAACAGCATCTATACTGGTGCCCTTCTTTTATTGGTGTCGAACTTAGATATATTCTATTATGTTGCAAGCAAGAACATCAATCTCGCGCTAAGGTTTGGGAAATGCGTGATCAGCTGGGCGTTCCACTCCCTGTTTCTGGGGGCACAATATAACATTTCCATAGAATATGAATTACCACGTTTCTTTCTCTTTTGTCTCTCCGCCCTCTAATAGGTTAAGACGCAACGATAACTATGGCTTTTCGATTCTAACTTTTCATTTTATATCTGTGGCCAGTAACTCTCTTGAAAAGACTAGAGAACAGCATGTGGCGTGAGAGGGCGAACTTGAGGGAAGGGTACCTAAAGGGTACTTAGAAAAGAGGTATCCTGGATTGATCTGTCAGCGTGATGGCGTCCAACAGGGTGGCACTTTGCCACCACTTGCAAGGAGGACGGCCGACCCGCACCGGCCTCACCCTTGCGTGGAAGGCGATAATATAATGAGAAAGAGGACGGAACGCAGCCACAGATAGTGTAGCGTCTTACCAAGCACAGGCAGGGACGCTAGCTAACGTTAGACAATTGCTATGTCAGCGCATGTGATTCCAGGCTGGAGAATGTAGCAAAGGAAGCGTAGCTAGAAATTTAGGTAGGTTAAGTTGCGCCACTTATAAACAAGCTTTGTAAAATACTATACTTGTGTAATGTATAGAAAGCATTTCACACTAACTAGAAATATAATAGCGCCGACCTAGAAAGTACCGATCGGCTAGATAAATTTGCTTGCGATAGCTTGATGCTTGAGTTGATACTCGAGTTGATGCTCGAGCTCGGTCTGAGGCAGTCAGGTTCGGATGGGTGCTAGTTTGCTCAACTCAGTTGAGGCAGTGAGACTCTTAATAGTCGGATTTCAGTTGTGAGATTTGAGTCACTGAGTTCGAATTGAGTGAAGAGTAGAACTGATCGATTGCTGTGTCCTCTATCTGCTGCTCTGCCTCTAATCTATATACTTGTCTCTTCGCCGTTGCGGCTCGGTGATGGAGAGCCGTTATCTTGAGTCTCATGGCTAACCGGCGTATTGATTGTGGTCATGTTGGACCGGATCTCAGCTCTCCGGCTGGCGTTGTTGAGTTGATGTGCGCCGTGGATTGATGCGCAGGAGTTGAGTTGGTGCGCCGCGGTTGAGATGGTGCGCACCTATTTTTCAACCTGTTTTTGCTGCAAGTAGCACCGAGCAGAGACCGAATCGAGCCAGACAAATTTTGGTGCGTTCGGTGCGACAGTTTGTCTGTTTGTGTTCCATCTTGACCGTTTTCGTGACCATCTCAACCTCATGGAGCCTCCAAGTACGTCCTACGACGCCAATCTCGCGCGAGTCGCTTCATCTACATCCGAGCGATCCCCAAGTGTAGTTACTACTACTCTCACATGGGCGCCCACACCGTCACCGGCACCAGCGCGATCGCAGTCATCTCAGCCGAGCGGCGTCTTCAAATGGAGCGATGAGAGCGAGTTGGCTCTTATTGAGGCTCTCATAAGCGCTAATCAAGGCCGCAAGAGAGCTTGTCCAGCAGCTTGAGGATGTCAAATCGGCAGGAACAACACCACGAACGCGCTCCGGGCAGGCCCAGGCCAAAAATCGCAAAACGCAACACCTAATATCTCTACAACTACACTGTAATAAATGCTTAAAATTTAATTAAATACTAGTACATGTATAATCTTTGATTTATTAAATTTTTAAAACGTGCAGCTTCGTAGTTTTTAAAATGGTAGAATTTTTAGGTCTTAAACATACCCTTTTCTTAATAACTCTAGAATAGCACGACTGCACGCTCTCAAAAGTTGATAAATCAAAGATTATATATGTAGTAGTAATTATTTAAATTTTAAGCATTTATTACGCCGCAGTTATAGAGATATTTGGTGTTGCGTTTTGCGATTTTTGGCGTATTTTTTAGTGGCAATCTCGGTGGGTGGTTTGGCAAGCTCGGTGGTGGACTCTCGGTAAGTCGGGAAAGCCGGAAATAGAATCGCGCGCCCCACCTCAAATCAGTTGCATCAAAACAACTTGTACACACTCCACAAGCCTGTTTTTTGAGCCAAACTAGTTGATTTGTGATGCGCTTGCTTCCTGTCTATAATGCCTAAACGTATTCGAATCACCACGCCACCGCCTGAGCTTGTCCTAGCCGAGTCCCTGCCACAGCTTGAGCCGCCGCAACCTTAAACTGGATGAATACAAATAGATTCCCATACATTCTTAGTCCGCCTAAGTCACCAGATATGAGTATAATGGAGACTTGGGTGTCTCCCCTACGCCGATTGCTCCATGCAAGGAAGTGTACAAGTGAGAAACAGGGCATTAACCGAACGATTGATCAGTATGAGTATCAAGGCTGCGCATCAAAATTTTGACTTGTACGAGTAATTTAAGACCTGAATCAATGCAAAACGTGGTGATTTTGCCTGTGTTTTCAAGCTGGTGTGCATTGTGTTGGGGCGCGCGATTCTATTTCCGGCTTTCCTGACTTACCGAGAGGCTCGGTGGTGGAACACGTTGACAGTTTCCAGTGCCATTTGACGATCGCGGATATCTCATATTAGAGGCGCAGGAGATGTGGGAACTCACCAAGCACCTCGTTGTGACGAGATTAAAGGTTTCCAACTTGCTCAAGGAGTCGCTGACTGTCTACACGCGCGAGTGGCTAGAGAGATCTCGTTCAGCCTCCAGGATTTCGAAGGATTCGGCGCAACACGCGTATCTCTTCAGCCGAAGATAGGTTCGGAATACTGGCAGTAACTTCGCCGTGGCTATCAATTACGAGTTTCCAAACGCTCCTGACGAAACCAGCCTCCTATATTTGGTGTGAGCGCGGAAAAGGAAAATGTGGTCAAAACGTGCTTACCCGTCAAAGCTTCATGCCTACAACCTCAGACCGAGCGACTGAGCATGACACGCCTAATCTGACAAAGAAGCGCACGCATTATGGAGTGGAATTTGCGAGCAAGAGATTCAGAATCAACGCCCCGCCGAATCATCGGCCGAGGAACAGGAAACCTGGCCGCATCCCGAGACAGTCGTCCGTACCAACTCCGGCTTCGGCACTTACACCAGCCCAAACCAGCTAACGAGCTGCCGACGTGGAGGGCTGCCTCTGCGCGGTTCGTGCTGCCTTTGTGCGCACGATGAGGAGCAGGGAATAGATCGCTACTATGGCTAGTTGCTTTACTTGAAGTGATGCGCAGAGAAGACCGCGCGGACCGGGCTCATAACTGTCGCAAGTAGAGCTAAGAGAGCGGTGTGTGCTCGTACCGTCGAGAGCTCTAATAGGCTCGCTCGTACAGAGCTCGAATTGCAACAGAATATAATACCGTAACAACGGATCTACTCGAGGTCCTCTTTAGATTACTTTCCACCACGCATGCGTGATAATAACTATGCCTAATAACTCCAATCAGATACGTACCGAAGCTCACCACTCTTCGGATAGCCCTGAAAAAACAAATAGATTTTCTCGTTGTATACTGTGGCGGATGGCCCTGACGACAGGCCAGTGCTAACTGCTCGGGCGTCGCCCGCCCAGTCAGTCCCGTCATATACATTGCACCAAAACTCACCGTTCCACCCACAGCCTTGATGGAAGCAATAAATCTTGTCATCGTAGACTGTAGCAAACGGCTTAGATGATATGCCAGTGTTGGGGACTCGGGCATTGCCCCGCCAGTTAGTCCCATCAAACACGTTATACCAAAGTTCACCATTCTTCCCAGCACCCTGGTAAAAGCAATAGATCTTATCTTTATAGACTGTGGCGGAAGGTCCTGATGACAAGCCAGTGTTGGAAACTCGCTTTTTGCCCGCCCAGCTAGTCCCATCAAACACATTGTACCATAGCTGGCCGTTCTTCCCACCATCATGATAAAAGCAAAATATCTTGTTCTTGTAGACTATGGCGGATGGCCTGAAACACATGCTGATGTTGGAAACTCGGATGTCGCCTGCCCAGCGCTTCCCGTCAAACACATTGTACCAAAGCTCAGTGTTTTTTCCATGACCCTGATGAAAGCAATAGATCTTATTGTCGTAAACTGTAGCGGATGGTCCTGATGAGATGCCGGTGCAAGAAACTCGGACGTCACCTGCCCAGCCAATCCCGTCTATCCCGTTTGTTCCGTCTGTTCCGTCTGTCCCGTCAAACACATTATACCAGAGCTCGCCATTATTTTTCTCGCCTTGGTGAAAGCAATAAATCTTGTTATCGTAGACTATGGCGGACGGCCCTGATGACATACAGGTATTGGGAACTCGTGGCATATCGTGACCCTCCTTTTCCCATCTCGAAAACTCTTCAATCTCTTTCTGTAGCCGAAAGAACGCTCTCTTTCGTCCCTCTCCATATATAAGCGGCATGTAGATGTTAAAAATGCCTAGCAAAGAGTATGCCGCGTCCTCTTCGCGTTTTGTGTCCCGGCGCTCTGTCCAAGCCATTCGCTCGTCGACACTGAACCGAGGGAGAGGTCTTCCTTGAAGAGCTCGAACGGAAATTCCTGTGGCGTCGTGGATCTCTTGTAGAAGTGAATATTTATCCCCAAGTCGCTCGCCCTCTACGGAAAAGAATTCCACAGACGTCGGAGCAAGAAGTTCTTGAAGTGTCCAGCCCCGAGTAAACCATCTACTCTGCCGAAAGACTGGTTTCCATGTCTGCTGAGAGGGCAGGTCGTTTCTGGCGGAGCCATCAATCGAGACATCGGCGAGATATACGTAGCATTTGGCCGCATCCTGATACCAACGGAACATGGAGTTGATGGCTTCTGAAAGTTCGGCGCTGCTTGATTTGTCGATGCAGCAAGTGTCCACCCAGAAGAATTGTAGACCATCACTAGCAGCTTGTGTTCCACAGAAACGAATCTTTTTGTAGCCAGCTTTGCTCTTGCCGACACCCTCTGCTAGGTCTTTGAATGTAAACTCTTCATCATCCGCTCCCCATGTGTGCGAAAGAACAGCATAGGGTTGAATGCTCTTGCCAATGTGTTCGACTAGGCTGAATTCGCCGGCATCGTCAAGCCGCAAAAGACGCATGAGGAGAGGTTTGCTAGAGAGCTCTAGCCACGGGAAGCATTAGAATAACTGTAGGCAAGACGTATATGGGTCGAACAGTCAAGGAACTGTGGCTTGTGCTGGCTGGAAGGTTGATGGAAGAACAGTCCAAAGGAGCAAGTGGGGACGATGGTAGGGTAGGGGGCAGTGCAAAGGTGGCTGAGCGGTTTGAACATCACGTGGCTGAGTAAGCGTTCCAATAAGTGGTATCGAACGGCAATGGGTATGATACGGCACCTAATGTCGCCACCGCTAGTAGGGAGGATGGACGACCCGCTCTAGCTATAGCCTTGTCAGCTCAAGCTGTAATAGAGAAGTACCTTCTTGTACTGTGGCAAATCCCGTGCCTATGTCAGTTGCGCCTAACTAGATATGTAAGGTGGGGTGCCAAGTCTTTCGCTTACAGCGGGGTAGAACTGTGTCGCAGCTGTGTCGGGTGAAGCCGGTTTCGCTAGCGACTGTATGCCCAGACGAGGCGGGACAGCTTCGACGAGACCCAGAGGCCAAAAACGGGGGTAGTGTTGGCCTCTGGCAAAAGCGATCAGCGACTGTGCCTAGGGGATCTTTGCACAGCAATTTTTAGCGCCAAAGAGGAGACAACACCAAGCTCCTTGAAGAGATCCGGTACCTCCGCACGCAACTAGACACCCACTCGGCTTCGACCCCACTAAGACCATCATGGGCGGCGGTAGCGGCCAGTCGAAGCACAACCGAATCAAATATTGACCTCACAAGAGCAGTAAATACTAATAACCCGGACAGAGAACTGAACTGCCTTCGAATCAGCACGCAACGAAAATCAAGCACCGACAGCGACGACACGGCTTTCACAAGATACCTACCTACAGACTCGGCCAACACACACATTCGAAGCGCCCTCCTGAACTCCAGCACAACGGAAGACGTACAAGTGGCAGGGGTTGGGACAACCAAAACAGGATACGTGATCCGATTCAAAGATCAGCCGTCTGCGCAAACGGCAAGGAACAACACAGAATGGCTTGAGAAATTAGGAAATGGCACAAAGTTGGTCAAGCCGCGTTTCAGGGTCGTGGTCCACCGTACCCCAACCGAGGATTTCCGGCTACCAACAATGGACTATTAGTCGGCCAGCGATATATCGGCAGCATCGAGCCGTATCAGATTAAGAAGAAGCGATGCCACAGATGCCAGGTCTTCGGCCACCTAGCGTGGTCCTGCAAAGAACGAATGAGGTGTACTTTCTGTGCTGGACAACATGACCGCCGAGACTGCCCACCAGATGCAACAGCAAGCTGTGTTGACTGCAACGGGGCTCACCCGACAGGGGATAGAGAATGCAGGGGACAAACTACATCCAACGCAACACAACGAGGAGAGAAAATCTTCGGATACTACAGCTGAACATTATGAGATCACGAGCGGCCATGGAAGCGCTCATTGACGACCACAAAACCCAAGACATCGACATCCTCCTTATTCAAGAACCACCAGTGACAGCATATCGTACGCATGTCAACCACCGCTTATGGCAGCTTTACAGGCCTACGCACTCGAACGAAGAAGTCAGAAAACGCAGCTTGCTGTACGTGAACAAGCGCATCTCTACCTCGGCTCATCGACAAGTACGATGTGACAGCCCCGACGTAGCGGCAGTGAAGGTCTGGACAGGTGAAGTGCAGCTGCTCATCTTCTCCGTGTATATCCCGCCACTCAGCTATCGTCAAATCTCTGAAGAGATCTCTATGCAACCCACACTTGACGAGATACAAGCCCCTATCAAGGAAGCCACCCAAGATACCACCAAACCAACCCAAATTATACTCGCAGGAGACTTTAGCCGACACCACCCAGCTTGGAGCAATAGAGAGACCAACTACTTGCTCTTACGGCACCCTGAAGAGCTTCTCTCTTTCATCCAGGATCGGAGGCTGCAGTGGTGCTTATCCAGCGGAATCCCGACACACTGGTCCGTTTCCCATCCTGGAACGACGCCAGCCATCGATCTTACCTTGACCGACGCACCGGAAAGAGTCCTTGCGTGTCACTTGTACCATGACAACTATGGGTCTGACCATCGAGCCACTGTCTCAGAGTGAGACCTGCGACCTGAATTGCGATCGACTCAAACACCACGTAGGGCGTTTGAGAGAGCGGAGTGGGACAAAATCGGGAAGACGATACAAACGACAGTGGGCAGCCCTCCAGCCATCGAAACTCAAGATCAGCTGCATGAGGCCGTGGCCAAAGTAATTCAAGCCACGTCAACGGCGGTAGAGAAGTATACGCCTCTAGCAAGACCCTCCCCGTACTCCAAACGATGGTTCACGCCAGCGCTTAAGATACAACAGTCAGAAGGGAACAGGCTACGCAGGAAATGGCAGGAAAGCTGCGCAGAGAGCGGGAAGAGCCACCCAGCTACGATGACTCTATTCGTGGAAATGCGCACCAAGCGCCGGGAATGGACTCGGACAATCGAGAAGGCCAAAGCCGCCCACTGGAGGGAATTCCTCGACACCGCCAGCTCTGGAAACTTGTGGAAGGCAGCTGCTTACATGGGGTCAAGGGAAAACTACGCCAACATTCCCCCACTGAAAGTCGGAAACCGTGAGGTCATTGACAACAACGACAAGGCCCAAGCGCTGCTAGAGTGCTTCTTCCCGGAAATGGCTGAGCCGACGCCAGAACGGAGGGCTAGTGCGAAAGATGAAATCCCATGGGTGCCTGTCACAGAGCTTGAGATAGAAAGAGCGCTAGCAGCGGCCAAAGGGAATACTGCCCCAGGAGAAGACGGCCTTCCTACCCTGGTCTGGAAGAAGGTCTGGAAGTACATATCGCACATCGTGACCAAGATCTTCACAGTATCTATCAACTTAGGATACTACCCTAGAAAGTGGAAAGCAGCAACGATTATTGTCCTAAGAAAACCTGGAAAGCCTAATTACTCGGTGCCGGGAGCGTACCGGCCAATCTCTCTACTCAATACACTCGGGAAGCTACTCAAGGCGATAATGGCGAGACGCCTATCATACTATGCAGAGACATATGGACTACTCCCGGAAACGCAGTTTGGCGGAAGACCTGGGCGCACAACGGAGCAAGCCCTTCTTGTCCCAGCCAATGCTATCGACCAGGCCTGGTTAAAGGATAAGGTGATCACGCTGGTGCGTTTGACCTTAAAGGTGCCTTTAACGAAGTCAAAAAAAGGACGTTAAATGCATCCCTAGAGGAGCGAGGCATTCCCGCCATAGCAAGGAGGTGGATACAAAGTTTCATGGAAGGAAGTGTTGTAGAGAAATAAGATAGCTTGACGTAGATGGTTGGACCGATTGACTGCGCACTAAGGGCTCTAACTGGCAGTAGAAAGAAATGAGTAGAAGTTCCTGCTTCTGTTGATCTGGTTGTTGTCTTCTGTTGTGTGTTCCTCCTGTGTCAAGCTTAAATACCCCTGAACTCCCTAACCGAGGCTCCCTCGGAGCTCAATTTAGCTAACTCCACCACAGAAGAACGGCTAGTATCAAGTTCGACGATTTCAAGACGGAGGAGGTACCCATAAAACATGCAGGATTAGCTCAAGGTTCCCCGTTATCGCCAATTCTATTCGCCTTCTTCAATGCAGACCTGGTAGACCAGCCGGTAGATACAAAGGGCGGAGCATCTACCTACATCGATGACTACTTCCGCTGGAGGGCCGGGCCATCAGCGGAAGCGAATATCAAGAAGATCCAGGAAGAAGACATCACCTGGATTGAAGCATGGGCGAGGAGAACGGGCCCATGTTTTGCGGCGGAGAAGACGGAGCTGATACAACTGACGAGGAAAAAGAAAGAGCTAGGTAAAGGGGAAATTATCATGAACGGAAAGACTATAAAGGCATCTCCAACAGCAAAGCTGCTGGGAGTAGTTTTCGATCAGGAGCTGAGATGGAAAGAGCACGTGCAGCAAGCGGTCAAGACCGCTACCACCACCGCTCTCGCCATGGGCGGCCTCAGATACCTTCGTCCAACCCAAATGAGGCAGCTGTACCGGGCATGCGTTACCCCGAGGCTGGACTACACGTCAACAGTATGGCACAACCTCCAGAAAGACAAAGGACATCTTAGGATGCTTAGCTGGATACTTTGATGGAGGCAGATGCATCATGGTGGAAACACGATGTCAATACTATCCTCTCTCCACAAGCGAACACAACCACAACAGCTTCGCTCGCTGTCGGTTAAACACTGGAACTAGGAACGCATTGACTGCGCGCGGTGCTCGAAGACGAAGACGATGCGGCTCTGCAGGTCTTCTCCGGTGCGGAGTGCGCCACCCTGGACGAGCAGCTGGCGGGCACGCTCGAGGTCTGTTGGAGGTAGCTGAAGCTCGCGTGCAAGCTGTGCATTCGCGTCTGTGGAAGCAGCTGGTAGAGCAGTGGCGGTGGAGGTGTAGGTGGGGATGGAGGTGGAGGTGGAGATGGAGGAGGCGGAGGTGCAGCCGGAGCCGCGAGGACGATGTATGCAGGCTGGTAATGACGTTCTGTGCACGTTGCTTAAGTCGAAGTCTTGTTGGGGTAACGTAAGCCTCTACTTCTAAGGTTTGGGTAGCAACTGTTCTGAACGCTGAAAGCGTCTTGAGCAGCGCTGTTCTCTGTACTGAGCTAATGACTCGTCGGATGCCCCGGTCGCGCAGGTTTAGTAATGCCGCACGTCTATCGTGCTTATACCACCGCTTCTACAGCACCATGAACTCATCGTGCGAGTGCAGCGCAGACGGTCGCAAGCGTGGGTATGCAGAGTCACCGAAGACAGGCTACAGCGGGCATGTCGGCGTACGAAGTAGTAGCAGCACAGTATTGTGGTGCGCTCGGCGGCACTCGGTTCGGCGGGCTTCATGCGCCTGTACGTTCAATGAGTGTAGTGCGCGTGAGGTGCCGGTCGTCCTTGGTTGCGCGCGTTGGTATGCCGTTGCCGCGAGCGGCGTGTTAGGACGGGCGTGTTAGGCTGACAAGGCTGGCCTCAGTTCGTCCTGTCTGTCCCGACCGTACTGATTGTCGCCAGCAGAATGAGTGTAGTGATCCGTAAAATCCTTAGGCTTGGTCTCTGCTAGCGGTCATCGATAAGAGCTTCAACCGTGAGCGAAGGCGTAACGTCTTCGTCGTCAACTTGCTGTCGAGGTGATAGCTACTAGCAGGCTGGGTTAGCCATAGACGCTGCATAAGGTTGCAAACTAGAAGTCTCCTTATCGTATGAAGAAGGGAGAGAGCGCATGTTGTTAGTCCTGGGTGTCGTCCGATTTCGAAGCATCGGAAATGGGGATAATCGGAGCAGCGGATGGCAGCATACTATTAGCAGAGGAAGGGGCCGTAATGAGGGAGAAAGTGCTGAAGCTTTGTCCTTGCAAGATGACCTGCCAGTTGGCAGTCTGCTCCTTCGTCTTTAGGTGGGAAGTTTGGGGCTGGGGGAACGAGCTCGTTTGGAGTTCGACCGGATCGCCTCGACCCTAGTAATCAATGCGGGGAAATCCACCCTTGTCTACCCGCGCCGACAGCCCAAACTGGCGAGGACATAAGAGCTCGAGCCGCCGGAGAGGCGTAGCATTACGTGAGCGGAATGATCATTTTCAACTCTCAAACACGGCGCTGCCATGACCTTGTGAGCGACTTAGGATTCAAATAGGAGTGGGGGCAACTTCATTGCGTAGCCATCGTACGGAGATATGGATTCAGGGAAGAGCTAGTATTAGACGGTGATAAGGTGGCTGGATTTGATTGTAGAACTAGGTGGCAGAGATTCATGCATGCCGGACTAGATCGTGGAAAACCTTGACGAAGCGTGTCTGGTCCAATTTCCCGAGCGGCCCTCAGTCAAGAGGCGTAGCTTTTTCAGGCACACCTCACTCGGTGTTCAGGATGATAGGACCGATTGGCGCACGCGTGATTCATCTACCGCCGCCAAGACCTATAGGCAGAAGGATCTTGAGGCCTACAGCACCCTATGAGCAACCGGCGTTCGTTTTCAACTTTGTGAATATAGTATGCAGCCGCTAGCGAATGCAGCTTCACCCCTGTACGCAGCTGCACCACTGTTTTCCCTAGCCTGCGAGCAGGAATGCACCGCCCTACATACTACATCTAGCATCGCGCTTCGCTTACGCAGATCTCGCTAACTGACCAAGTAGACAGCTTTAGCTGTCCGTTACGCAGTTGCTTGTCACAATAGAAGGCTACACCAACAATTACTTGTCTTAGTACAGGAGTATAGAGATATGTAATTCTAGGAGCGCATCCAAAGTGTGTTCGGAAGCAATCGCAGCAGAGATACTAGGCCAAAGTTATGACCTAGCGCGACTACCTCGTCGTACACAGCCACGCAAGTGGCTCTATACTCTGGCGGAAGCCACAGTTCTCTGGAGCCTTGGTATTCCATCCACTGCTCCCGGATAAAGACTTTGGGTGAGGTTGTCTGCCGTGGCGAGGATGCGGTAAAGGAAAATCCGGTACGGATCGGTCTGCGGTGAATGCGCAGAAAGGCTGCGTCGTCAGAGAACAAGAGCGTGCTAAGAGTAGCATCAACAGGATGAGTCTGTAGTACTGCGCCTGCTGCGCTTATATCTGCGTCCCACAGCTTGACTGTCCCGTCGCCTGATGCCAATGCTAGCACCTCACCGTCCGGCGAGAAGGCTGTCGCGCTGGGTTTGTCTGAATGGCCCTTAAGCGTCTGCAGCAACTTGCCCGTACCGGAATCCCATAGCTTGACTACCTCGTTGTATGACATCTTACCGTGTGGTACCTTGAGGGTTGGAACCTTGTCGTATGATATCGACGCTAGCACCTCGCCGTCAGGCGAGAAGGCCACTGCCCTGACAAAGGATTCATGACCATCGAGCGTCCCCAGTAGCACACCCGTGCTTACCTTCCACATTTTAACTGCCTGTCATGTGATGCCGATACTAGCACCTTGCCATCTGGCGAGAAGGCTACTGCGCGGACGATATCTGAATGGCCCGTAAGGGTGTACACTACCGCGCCTGTGTCTGCCTCCCAAAGCTTAACTGTCTTGTCCCGCGACGCTGATGCTAGCCGCTTGCTGTCTGGCGAGAAGGATACCGCCCAAACAAGGCCTGAATGGCCCTTGAGCCCCTGCAGTACCTTACCTGTGTCTACCTCCCACAGGTTGACCGTCTTATCGTCCGATGCTGACGCCAACACCTTGCCGTCTGGCGAGAAGGTTACTACAACGGTATCCGATGAGAGGCACTGGAGCGTCCGCTGCATCGCGCCTGTACTTGTGTCCCACAGCTTGATCGTCTTATCGCTTGATGCCGACGCTAGCATCTTGCCGTCTGCCGAGAAAGCTACCGCGCTAATTTCATCTGAATGGCCCTTGAGCATCTTTGTCATCGTGTCTGTATCTGTGTCCCGTAATGTGAGATTATCGTCATCAGATACTAACGCCAGAATCTTGCCCCCAGACGAGAGGGCCACTGTTTCACTTCCATAGCTCTCATAGCTCTTGACAGTCCGCACCAGCGCGTTTGTAGATTCGTTCAGTAGGCTGGGCGTCTAGCGATCAGATTCCAACACCAGTGCTGTCCCATCAGACGAGAAGATCACTGCCCTAGCCCTGTCTAAAGGATACTCAACTATTTCCAACCTTTTGCCCGTCTCCACGTCCCACAGCTCGACCGTCGTATGCTGTCGTATCGATGCCAGCATCTTGCCGTCCGGCGAAAAGGCCATCTCACTGGCCCAGCCTGTATGGCCCTCGAGCGTGTGCAGCGGCTGTCCAGTCTTTGAATCCCACACCCGCACCGTCTTATCCTCCGAAGCTGATGCCAGCCGATCTCCCGCCGCCGAGAAGGCCACGCTGGTGACACCGCTGGTATGGCCCTCGAGCGTCTGTAGCAGAGGCCCCCAGTCTTCGTCCCGCCCACGCGTCACCTGCACTCCCTGTGGCATCTCCGGCTTAAATTGATGCCAGACAATGCTTTGTCGTGACGCAAACACTAACGCACCATGGTACACCTGCAGCGGCGCTTCCTGGATCCCAGATCCACTCCACATCGCGAAGTGTAGTGCATCGTGCACAACGCTCGACACTGTCGTGCTTTCCGCTCCCTTGTGCGAGGGTTAGTGACAGCATCTTCGCGGTGCTAGTATTGACTTACATAGAGGGCTGATTCTAGCTTCTGCAGCGCTAATATGGCTTTTGGCATCTTCTGCAGCAGGCTCATTGCCTCTAGCTAGTGCAGCAAGTGCCTCTGAAAGAAGCCGTGCACTTCGCCCCTGTCTGTCAGCATGTTGATACAAGCATGTCCGCCTGCCTGCAGATGCTCCACCTAGTACTCGCATGCGTACGCGATCTGCCGGAGACAGCTGCCATCAACTCGACCCGTCGCCTCCTGTATTCGCACGCCAGGCTTCTGCAAGCTGCACATGTCTCTCCGCAGCGCGCTGTCCATCGCGTCTAGTAGGCAATGGGTCATCCGACCCTGCTCTTCCGCTGGCGTCCCATCAAACACCTGCCGGCCGTTGCCTAGCGTGAAGAAGTCTTTGGCAGACAGGTGGACGAAGGATATAACGTCTTCTCGTACAGTCAGAAATGAGCCGCAGCGGCCAACAAGGTCGACGACTTCTCGCACGTCGCTAAACCAATCTTTTGGAAGACCTGCAGTTGCGGCGAGCTCTTCAAGCTGCAGCGGCCGCAAAGCGAGCGTAACCGTTCGAAGAATTTCTTTGCAGTATCTCACAGTCCTTGCGTCCTGCCCCATGATATGCGTCATCATCCGCTCGTACAGCGGGTCGAGTCCTGGCGGCAGCTCCCGCAGCACCTCTCGCGTGCGGTAAAGCGGCACCCCCTCCAGCTCTTTGCACACGAGCGACACCCACAAGAAAGTGCCTTCTGCCTTGTCATGAAGCACCTGCTGCACTTCCTGCTGAGTCTTACAGTCGTAGTCGAGCTGCCACGCCTTGTACTCCACAAACGCCGCCACCGCTTTTGACATATGGCTAGCACTAACCTCTAGGCCGACTTTAATGCATGCCACGTCCGGCTGAAGCCGCCGCTCGATCTCTGGTATTTTGCGGCTTGTCACCAGCTACTTTACCCTCGACCACCGCGTGAGGCTCGCGTTGGTGATGATGCGCAGCAGCTCGGACAGCCCAGATGTGCACTCGTCGAGCGCATCGACAAGCAGGTACGTCGTTGGCAGAGAGGCGTCGTTGAGGATGCTTGATAGGATGCTTCGCAGCGAGTAGATAGCATTGTGACCGTTGAACAGCTGCTTGCCCGCAGCCTTGTACTCCTCATGCACGTATCGCAGAAGGCTATCTCTCTGCTTAACAAGCATGTAAATCAGCCCTCGGAGCACCGACACCGCGTTGTTCAGGGCTGGGATCGTATTCTGGCAGAAGAAGAAGGATACCAAGGGCGTAGGGTTGTCGCTGAGCACGGATACTTGTGGCATAGCCTTATGCGGCGATCTGCGTAGCAAAAGCTCATCAATAAGACCTATAGTCATCATCGTCTTGCCTTTGCCTAGGTCTTCCTTAATCCACAGCAGCTGCGACGCGTCCTGCGCCCTCTATTGCTGGAAGCTGGCGTCCTCTAGTATCTAGGTATAGCAGGCTCGCAGCAATTGGTCCTTATCGCCCTTGATGCGCGCCTGGTCTTCGCGTAGGTCTGTCACTCGCAGGTCGCGCAAGTACTAGTAGGGAGATAGCTCGCTAGCCTTGTGAAAGTTTATGTCGCCATAGACATTGCCGTAGATATTGGTTGAGTCGCCGTCCGCTTAGTTGCCGCTATATATTGTAACGTCTCTAGCCATGTAGCTGCTGTCTTGTAACATTGCGATAGTCCAAGGTCGTTACATAGCTTAGTAGAAGCGTTACGCAGGGTAAGTGTTGGCCTAGTCTGCAACAATCGATTTGAGTCGCTGTCGAAGTTAAGAGATCAACTCGAGGACTGCAGCAGGCTACGCGGATTGCAGGCGCCTACGACGATGCACTAACTTCTCAGCTGAGCCATTAGGTACATCCGGTCAGGCTGAGGTCTGCCTCAGCTGCCCCCAAACACCAGCGCCAGGACTTCCAACGCATCGTCAACCTTTTAGAGCAGATACTGCACAATAGTACGCCCTTGAAGTTCTATGTGAATCAAGATTGAATCCGTACTAAACAACGGCAGGAGACAATTGGCGGCATAGCTACTGTCTCACAGCTTCTCGGTCAGGCAATTACGATCATCCAGACGATACAGGATGCGAGAGCAAAAGTGCGCGGCGCGTCTGACCGCATTGATAGGTACCAGAGCCACCTAGACACCTTGCTCAGTGCATTGCGACTCGTACAGGACGAACCCGAGCTCCAAACACGTCCAATCAAGAAGCAAGTCCAGAAGATCGTCAACCTAGGAAAGGAGCTGCAACGCCAGCTCGATGCCTTTGCTGCTCAGCTAACGAGAAGCAGAGCTAGACAATACACGCATGCAATTATCGGCGGCAGTAAAGACGAGAAGGAGCTTGAGAATGCCTTTATCCAACTAGACCGGGCGAAAGCCGACCTTAACTCGCTTATCGTCACGACGCACGTCGGACTGAGTGGATCCATGCGCGACGGCTTCACGGCTGCTCTAGCGGTAGTTCAGCGGGTTGACAGAAACGTGCAAAGGGTTCTTGGCGAGAGACTTTCCATGGCTGCGTGCCTCGAAGAACGACGCCTGGATGAAGAAGGTATTGTGCAGCGGAAAGATTGTGCTGGCTTGAGCTAACCGTAGAAGCCAACAGCACGGTACCTCTTACCGCGGAGGATATTAAAGCGCTCATCTTCGTGGATAAAGTTTCGTGGAACAGCAACGAGGCATTCGACGATGCGAACGTGTTTAACTCAGATCTCGTCGAACGGCAGATCCACGCACCTACAGAGAGGGAATACAAAGGAAACAAGGCGCACGGAACAAGTACGGTCGTCAATGGCCATTCAGATGCGGCGAGCGTAGTAGCGATCCTGCAAGCAAAAAGGCGGTGATAGAGTTGACAGGTCCGCTGCTTTACTGCGCACACGGGCGGCCAGCACTGGTTGCGACAGACCTAGTGAAGGGAACAGCCCACTACAAGTTCGACTTGTAATTTACTATCTCACTCTGTCCTACCTTCTATACGAACTGCGATAAAGGCTACGATGCCAGCGCTTATTTGAACTAGAGATAAGTAGTAGCTATCCTATTCGTAGAGTTTCCTACTAGGCCCTATAGACTTCACTATTTTTGCCGGTGTAGAGATAGTAGCCTAGTAACAATTACTACTACGTAGGATAGCTACTAATAGAATAGAATTGAATCGGATCAACTATATCTCTAACCAACTCTTCTTCCTCCTTAAGTACGGCGAACACTAGGACCAACTACTCCTACTACTAAGTTAATATAACCTTAACCTAACTCTACTACTAGGTTAATGCGACCTTAACCTAACTACAACACCTCGCTAAGTACTACAAACCTATTTACTACCCTAGTAGTATCTTAAATCTAGTAATAGCTAGATTATATAGATAACTTTATCTTCTTTACTAAGAAATTTATAGCTTAAGGCTACTAGGGGTTTTGTTGCAGTAAGGGCACTCGTATTTGCCCTCTAAATTTTAGTGGCATTTGTAGGAGGCTTTCTGGCAGCGGGCGCAGGACGTCTAGGGTGGGTGGGCAAGACACCGCGCCGTCCCTGCTGTCTAACGACGTGCAAAGGCTCAGGCTCCTGGTTGGCAAGGACGGGAGGGTGGGGGTATAGCGACGGGTGCGACAGGCCCAAGCCCTGCAAAGGCGCTAACTGGTGGGAGGTCGAGTGCGGTGCGGATGTGGGGAGGAGGGGAGCTTGCGAATAGGCAGAGGTTATGGGCAAGTAGGCAGACGGCGAGGGTTGGATGGGCCTGAGAGGCGGGTGCGGCATAGTGGACGAACTATTGGGTGCCGAGGTTACAGGCGTGTGAGGCGTCTGAAGGTTGCTATTGTGGCTGGCGTACAACGGGGCAAACGAGGCACCGCTATGCAGCGGTGGCAGCGTAGGCAGCTGGCTTTGCCTGCGGTGCCAGCTGCGATACCAGCGCTCGTTGTACTGCGATGCGAACTACGATAAAAGCTGCGATGCTAGCTGTAGTGCTAGCTACAATGCCAGCGCTCGTTGTACTGCGATAAGGGCTGCGATAGCAGCGCTCGTTATACTGCGATACAAACTGCGATAAGAGCTGCGATGCTAGCTGCGGTGCCAGCGCTCGTTTAAACCAGAGATAAGTAGTAGCTATCCTACTCGTAGATTTTCCTACTAGGCCCTATAGACTTCGCTATTTATGCTAGTATAGAGATAGTAGCCTAGTAACAACTACTACTACGTAGGATAGCTACTAATAGAATTAAGTTAGATTAGATAAACTACTTCTCTAACTAACTCCTCTTCCTCTTTAAGTATAAGAGATTATTAGCCTTAGTAGCTTATTCCTTACTTTACAAAAAGAGATTATCTACTTTATATATTAGTTAGCTAAGGACTTTCTTCTTACTAGGGTAGCTAAAGAAGTATTCCTATCTAGGAGCAAGAAAGCCTATTACACTGTTATGTAGCAGCTCTACTCCACTGCGCCAAACAAACCCAAAAAGGTAACCGAGTATTCAACAACGTTGAATATAGGAGTAGAACAGTATATATTACCCAAGGCCCTCGGAGCCCTGTCTTGCGCTTTGCGCAGCTACGGCCTACTGCGGCCTACTGCGGCCTGCAGCATGACATACACTATCTTTATTAGATCACTCGAAATCCTATCTAGGACCTTATAGCGAGATATATATAGCTTAAAGGCGTTAGGATATCTTATTAAAGATATTTAACAGCTAGACCTAGATCCTTTAGTAGTATCGCGCTACTCTTATATCTACTAGGTTAACTATCTATACGACTCGAGCCTCGAGTCTTTAGGGATCTACGTCGATAGTCTACTAAACGGAGGCGTTGTTAATATATTCCTAAGGTAGAAGTACCTCTACTAGCTAGAAGAGCTTAGTTTATATAAGAGTATATTAAAGGGTGTAGTCTCTATAGTAAAACTATAGTTGCTAGTCGAGGTATGTCTTATACAAAAAAGACAGTTAGATTTTTAACATACTAATATAAGCTAGAAAAGAAGAGATAGAACTACAACTACTAAACTTGTTAAAGATGCGCGTCGATTTATTATGTATTACAAAGGGGTAATTGAGACTAGCCCTCTTTAAGCATATGCATCTGCGTTGTTATTCAGTCCAACAAGAAGCTCAATTAGAAGACTATTCTAGCACGAAGAACTAGGATAGATTAGTCTCAAACTGGCTATGGGGGAAAGCTAGAGTGCTTGCCTGCAGACGCTTGAGGGCCATAGCAGTAATGTCACCTCTATAGCCTTCTCGCACGACTCGACCCGGCTGGCATCGACGGCGAGCGACGGCACCTTCAAGATCTAGGACGCCAGCAGCAGGGCGTGCCTGCAGACGCTCAAGGGCCATAGCAGTTATGTCTCCTCTGTGGCCTTCTCGCACGGCTCGACCCGGCTGGCATCGGTGTCGTGGGACTGCACGGTCAAGATCTGGGACGCCAGCAGCGGGGCGTGCCTGCAGACTCTCAGTATTGGCAGGACACTTAGATACTTATCATTCGATTCCACCGGGTCCTGTCTTCATACCGAAATTGGTTCCATTGCTATTAGCACAGAAGATCCTAGTATAACGAATATCGCGGAACCTCAGCGTCCCCAGTATTTGGGCGCAGGCATTAGATCAGACAGGATATGGATCACGCATGGCGGCCAAAATATGCTCTAGGTGCTATCAAAGTATCGGGCGGTCTACTCATCTTTGGGCGGGGAGAGCGTTGGGATTGGCGTTCTATCTGGAAGAGTATGGCTATGGAATTTTAACTTCAATAGATCTGTGGATGTAATTAGCAACGACTAACAAGGATTGAACTTGTTCTTCAATACTTTATATTTCTATTATAAATCTATTTCACAAAGGGGACGGGAATGCATATGAATATATATGTTAGATATTTGCCACACATAGAAACTTGGAGAATCGTCCAAGTTGGTGACAAGGAAGAATACAGGTACCTGTGAAAAACCGCCAGCCCCAGCTCTTGACATTAGGCAGGCGAACGCCTCGACTGCACTAACAGGAATAAGGGCCGACCCACACCTATCAAACCCTTGCAGCGAACAGTTTGTATGTGCTGGGAGGTAGAGACTGCGTTACGAGGAGCAGCTGAATAGTAGTTTCAGCTATTATTGTGGCTGACCAGGTTGGCTAATAAATTGCCGAGTGCTCCGGAGTCGGATCCGAATATTGCATAGCTACAGGCCTGAGAGCCACAAGCTGGGGCTGACTGATGACAAAAGTAAGTTACAGCGCGATGATTACGTAGCACGTGTGGGGCCGTTAACACTGTAATTTATCGCAGAGCGATAGTTAGAGGTGTTTATAAGATGCCCTAGTATTAGTCTACGAAGACGTTCTAGAAATATCAACGTGTGCATGAAGTTATACGTATTTGAAGTCGAAGTACCCCGCACATTTTCCGGTGCAGGGGTTTTTCCTGCACTAAGGGATGGACGTTAATTTAAGAGTATCAAAAGGACAGGCTACCTGCTTTTCTATCTATGTTATAAGTTGTTGCTGAAGCGACTAACTGCGTCTTTTCTGTGCTTACTATTTAGACTTCAGGCGATCATCCGCTGCCTTAACTATGCTCCTCAGCAATTCTTTCTTTTTTAAAAAGGCGTCTTCGCGAGGTCCACCTCGTCTCAGAGCAGACCTTCCAGGGTAGTATTTATCTTGTTGCTCTACGTGTGAACGCTCCGGATTAGTAGCACAGGGTAACTTTTAACTTCGAGCACAAGGAATCCATTCTTTGTAACCAAGAGAGTGCCATTCCAAAAGAGTATCTATCCTAACGCCACCATCTAAAATACAAAAACCAAGCCTGTCCTTCTAAAAGTCAAACAATGCCCCGTAACCTGCTTCCAGTTACTGTCCACCTAAGAGATGCTAATTGCTATCCTCTTTCTCTAGACCTGCACCTCAGCGCGAGCGCGAGCATCGTGGGCGAATGTAGCTCGCTTCTTTGGCATGTCCATAGGTACGTAGGAGCTGCCCTTCTGCTTCTGGACAGAGATAACAGCCGACCAAGGGATTGAGTAACACACTGCTACCTCCACCTCGGAAGTGATGCCATCAGGGACGTATGTGTTGACATCCCATTTCTGGTTAGTGATCTTGCTGGAGTCGATATAGTAGACGTAGGCACGCTCGAAGTCCTCAGCTCTTTCCATACTTTGCGAGGTAGACACGAATGGATCATTGGATCCGAGCTTGTTACTCGAGTGTTGTTTCAACAAATCTGATCCACACGGCCCAGATGTCCGAAAAGCACTAAAACCTCCTGCTGCCTTAATAGTGGCCGGATCGCGGTTATCGCCTCGGTAGAGAGTACCGAAGGCGAGAACGTTGCTGAAGAGCGATGCAAGCAAAGTAACGCCGAAGATGAGAGAGCAGTGCATTTTGATGGTTTGTGAGTTGTTTGAACTGGTGCTCGATGTTCGAATGTAGTGAAGGGTGTTTGGTTCCTTTGAGTTGTTGCGTGAGTGAAGCAAAGAGTGGATGGTCGTAGTGATGATTGTAGTGATGATTGCAGTGATGATTGTAGTGATGATTGTAGTGATGATATGAACGATCAAATGCATGCTCTTTATACTTTACTTCGTCCATAATGTCGGACGTTCACGATCTCGCCTCTGCATCAGGAGGTCGAGAAAATAGAATCTGAGTTTTTTCATACTGGTGTGCCTGATACTTACTCAGAAATGTAGACCTGAAACCTGCTCGGGTTTCGTAGACATGCGAGTCATTGTCTAGGTCCGAATGTCTGCATACTGAGTGATGGTTGACGCGCGAATCATGCATGCACGCACACAATGGTAAAAGGGATCAGAATGCGAGATGATTCCAACAACATTTTCCGGAAGCGGAATCATCGACACCGGGTGGTGCAATGATTGGTGAGGGAAAACCCGACGCTGTCCGAAGGAGTCAGATTTGGGCGCTAATGCAAACTTGGAAGGCTTGGCTTGCGTGACTGATCTAAGACCCGCTTACGAATCCTTGAACTCTCACGTCAGTGTGGACAATTGTGTGTACCCTGCCACATTACGTCATGGAACAATCGGCACCAACCCCAATATATCTAGGTCGCTCTGCGGCACAGGTTCCTTACGTTGCGGAACAAGCAGACCTTACACAACTAGTCTCATCTGCAAGACAAACACCTTACACCTACAGCTCTCACTCACAAAATGGCCATGAAGGAACCTCGAACAGTACCTTGGGGCGTACGCATCAGCAACGACGATTTTACCAAAATGAAAGCTGGCTTTGAAGGTCAAAGTCAGGATGACAAGTGGCGTTTTAGGGCCTCGAACCAGAGCGACAGCGGTAACACATCTATCACAATCACCAGGGCTGGATTGAAGAGGGATTTCTACGTCTTTCATATCAAGGGGGGTGATGTCGGTGACGGCAGCCATATCATTGAAGAGTTCACTTGGGATCATAACATACAGGAGACGGAAATTCCAGAGGAGCGGGCGAAACGTGAAGCAGTCGACCTAAGCAGGATTATATTGGGATGCGACTTTGAGGAATTCCCAGAATTCGATACGTCGGATTTATTCAGCTATCCTGGTAACGTGTCAACCCACCAAGCCCGTCAACCCACCTAGCCCGTCAACCCGCCTAGCCGGTCACCCCACCCAAACAGCGGCCATCTCTACGACAGCTGCTCGACAACCACAAGGTATTTTGAGCTAGGATTTGGGCACAAGGTACTTCATTACTGTCTACACGATGTCCTGCTGTGGCCCTGAATATGGCACTTGCTACAGGTAGGTGGAGCTCGTGGCCGTGGATTTGTACTCCTTTCCTGACCACCCTGTTCACGTTGTTGAGCCTCTGCCTCCGCTATCGCGGCTAGCTCACGTGCTCGTTCAACCTCTAGTACTCCTCCTGTAGCAATATATTGTCTAACCATAGTCTGCCTTTGTCGCTTACGTGTGTTGGCTGCACGTAGAGTAGTATTCTCCTCTGCTAAAATTGTAGCTGATTGCATAGCTAGCTGACAACCTTTGGCAAGCTGTGATAGAGCTCTGTTTGGAGGGCTATCCTGGCGATTGAGTAGGTAACGTAGGAGGCGAGCCTGCTCCTCAAGCTATGAAAGTATCGCATAAGGAGGTATCGCGCCATCGTCGAAGCTGGAGATGGTAAAGCGGCCGTCTTCTTCGTACTTTAGAAGACGCATCGACTTGTGCGTGGTGGGAACGAGACAAGGCTTAGTGCAGCAGCTTGGTGGAGCGCATCAACCAACTTTCCTGCTCCCTTTGCAGCTCAGCTCACAGAAGGGAAGGTAAAGAGCTAGTTACAGTACCGAAGTAGGCAGGTCTATAGCAGGCTGCAAGCTGCCACAGTGTTGGACCTAGAGGCAGCGTTTGTTGTTGCATACGAAGACGATAGGTGGCGCTAAGCCGCCCTATATCACCATTAGCGACGATAGTAGAAGTGCCTAAGAGCACAGTAGTTGCGCGAGGGCAGACACTTGGCAGCCGGCACAAGCCACAGTTATTCTTAGCAGTCTACCTGCTGCAGGCATGCCAAGAGCACCTACCGTGCACGATCGCGTGACGCCCGCCGTCGCGTGACGCCCGCCGAACACCAAACAGCTAGACTTAACACCAACTTCAACACATAATATCTCTGCCAATATAGGAGCAATCGAGGAAGCGCTTGCAGCAATTGAATCGCTGGAACCAGGAGAATCTTTTTCATACTAGGAGATTGCTACTACCTATAGTGTAAGCAGAACTACATTGTCCCGAAGACACCGAGGTTGTCAAGCCTCACATGAGGCTAAGGCTACTAACCAGCGCAAACTGAGCGTACAACAGGAGCTGGAGCTTGTAGATTATATTAAGTTGCTCTCTAAGAGAGGCTTACTACCTACAAGAAAGATAATACAAAACTTTGCTTTGTGCGTAGCCAAGGAGGCTGTAGGAGAGGCCTAGGTTACGCGCTTTATCTGCAGAAACAAGGACCATCTCATCTCTCAATAGACAGTCGGCATAGACTGTACACGCTACTAGGCTAATTTAGAGATCAAATACTGCCTCTACTTTAATCTCCTCTACTAGAAGATAGATTAGTACAGGATAGAGCCTCAGCACACGTATAATATAGATAAGAAGGGCTTCTTAATTAGTATTATAGGTAGAAGTAGGAGGATCTTTAGCAAGTAAATATAGGAGAGAAAGGAAGTAAGAGCTTCTCTCTAGGATAGCTCACGTAAATAGATAACTATCCTAGCCTGTATTAGGGTAGATAGAGAGGCTCTTCTACTAAGCCTTATTTACTAGGTAGCCTAGGGCAATATTCAATCAACCTAGGTTAAAGATATTAAGGCTAGCAAATATTAAGTCTTAGTTACTTTATCTCTCTCTAGATAGACTAACAACGAGATAAGCCTTACATAGCTTAAATAGGTGTTTAATCGCTATACTAAAAAGAGTATATAGAGATTATATTAACTCTTAATCCTAGATAGCTATAGATCTTACCTTACTATAGATTTTATTGAGTATTGCTATTAGAATAGGATTCTCTTATCTATCTTTCCTCCTTATTTAACCTATACCTTCTAGCTACTTAATGTAGTAATGTTTAAGCCTCTTTTATTAGCGTATTTATCTAAACTTACTACCTACCTCTATAATAGCTAAGGACTTATACTAATTAATAAAGGCAACTTCTTTCTTTTGTTCTAGCCTACCTAGATCTCCTCCTTTAAGAAAGAGACTATTCTATAGGCTTTTAAGGCAACTAGGATCTAGCTAAAAGACTATAAAGTTATACTTAAAAGATTCTACCTATTAACTCTAGACGAACAAGACTTAGAAAGTTCTTCCTTATCTCTTACTAAGGCTAATTAGAGAAAGATAAGAGAGCTTATTAACTTATCTATATAAGATAGGGCTAAAAAATA